>NDGN011476299.1:0-10477 GCA_002564285.1 Tympanoctomys barrerae
TCAGGCCCTTGTGCTTGCCAGGGAAGCACTTATTCCACTGAGCCATCTCCCTGGCCCCTATTCTTCAGTTTGTAAAATCTCTATTGATCCATGTTCAAGTTCACTAATTCTGCTAGGCATGGTGGTACACAGTTTGTAATCCCAGCTACTTGGGTGGACCAGCTAGGCAGGAAGATCGCAAGTGCAATGGCAGCCTGGACAACGTAGCAAGATCCTGCCTCAAAATATAACTAACTAGCTAAATAACTACATGATATAGCTTAATGTTCCCTGGTTTCAATCCTAGTACTATAAAAAAAAAAAGTTCTATAACTCTCCTACCAGTTTGAATACACCTGACATCTGGTCACTCTTGCAGGGAGTTTCTGTTTCCTGTTTTTTTTTTCCCCAGTGTAAGCAGTTGCACTTTTCTATTTCTCTGCATGACTCAAAATTTCCAATTGGAAACTGAATAGTTCTGATAACAAATTATAGCAGTCTGAATTTTATTTGTCTGTGCACATAGTGTTAAGTTCTTGGCTTTGCTTCCCTAGAATGTCTAGTCACCTCAGGGTGACAGTGGTAGTTACAGGATTCTCTTCCTCTGAAATGGAAATTCTTTACAGTCTACACCTATTAAAGAAAATTTGATATGTATGTAGTGGTACATGCCTGCAATACCCACACTCTAAAAGGCTGACTCAGGAACACTGCAAGTGTTTTGAGACCATGTCTCAAAAATAAAAAATAGGCTGGGAATATAGCTCAGTGTGAAAGATCCAGGTTCAATCCCAAGGGCAGGGCAGGGCAAAGGGCAGGGCAAAGTGCGGGGCAGGGCAGGGCAGGGCAAAGAAAGAAAGGAATTTTGGATGTATAAATCTTCCTGTAGAGAAAAATATAGAACCTTATAGCTTTACTTATAATTGAGAGGACTATATGAAAAAGATAATGCATTTTTGACTAAATTGAGTTTATCTCAGGAACTCAATATTGGTGTAACGTTGAAAACCCAATTAATGAAAAAAAAAAAAAAAAAGAAAAAAAGAAAACCCAATTAATGGCCAGGCATGGTGGTGCACACCTATAATTTCAGTGCTTGGGAAGCTGAGACAGGAAGATCACTATGAGTTCAAGGCTACGCTGAAATACAAAGTGAGTCCCTGTCTCAAAACAACAACAAAAACAAAAAACAAACAAAAATTAATAGATGTAATTCATTATATTAATAGACTAAAATAATATAATCTTAATGGATGCAAAAAGTGACAAAATTCAATACCCACTTATGAATAACACTCTCTAAAACTAGGAAAAGAAGAAAAATTGCTGCATCTGAAAAGGAGTATACAAAAATCAATGGTAACTTTATACTTTTTAAAAATTGCATGTTTCATTGCTATTTGTTACATTTTTATTTTTCTTGAATAAAACTGACATATAAATATTTAAGATACATATTTTGACACGTTATGAAATGATTATTGCAATTAAGTTAACATCTATTACTTCACATATTTACAGCAATTGATATTTTTCTCCATTTAAAAACTTTATAATAGCACAAATTAAACAATATTTTTAACAAAAACAAAAATGCAATCAGCATCTTAACGCACCTAAGCTAATATTACATTTAATGGTAAAGTAAATGCTTTCCTCTTAGATTGAGGTTAAGACAAAGTTATTTGATTCCACCCTTTCTATTCAACTTTTTATTAGAGGCCTTTGTGTTAGAAAAGGATTTGTCTTATAAGAACCTAAAATTGCAAATACACAGACAGCTACTATATATAAGTGAGTTTAGTAAATTACAAGATGCAAGATTAATATGAAAAATTAACTTATATATGAACAAATATTTGTAAACTAAATGGTCTAAGAACCATTAAGAACAAAATTAATAATACAAAGAATTAAACTGTGTATGGAAGACTTGTATACTGAGAATTGTAAATGTTACTTAAATTTTAAAAGACCTACATAGATTCATCACATCTTGTGGATTTGAAGAGAAACTAGACATGTTAATTTTCCCCCAGACTGAAATATATATTTATATATTTTCACAACCCCAATTAAAATCTCATCATTTTTGAGGTGAGAAAAATGATAAGTTCATTCTACATAGAAATTCAAAAAGTTATACTAGCCAAAATCCATTTAAAAACAAGGTTGCACGAAATGCAAATTCAAACTGTAACATACTCTATAGTAGCTAAAGTACTGTAAATATGTAAGTATGTAAAATAATTCTTATATACTGTACATGGAAGTTTAACATAATAAAGTTAACTTTCAAAAAGTTTTTCCTTATCTACTGAACTTGATCATATGTCTTCTTGATGGCCATTATAATGCTGCAAAATAAAACACTCCACACAGTGGTTTATAATAACAGCATTAATTCTCAGGCTCATAAATTTTCAGAAAATCTAGAGTTATGAAATCTAACATGAGTTAGATTAACTCATGATGCTGTGAATTGGCATCACATCTGCTCCATAAAGATTTGTTCTGGAGATTCACGCTGAGAGGAAAACAGCTACATGAGACATGTTCTCCTCATGTGAATCAACTCAGAACAAGCCAACTCAAGCTACATAAGGACACTTAAAGAGTATTGTGTAATATCTGACATTCTTTTAACCAAAATAATTAAATAGGCCCAATACAAGCAAAAAAGGGAAGCTTAACCAACAAAACTCCAAATTATATTTAGCATTGTACCATTCCACTATACACCCAAGAAAAGAATTGCACGTGTGCATGAAAGAACACAAATAAGAAAGTTGGGTAGCAACATTTCTAATAACCAAGACCTGGAAACAATTTAAATGTTCATCAAAGGCAAAACACATAATCTGTGCCACATCTACATATATAGCAATAACAATGAAATAACAGGAACACCCCAAAACATGAGATTTACAATACAGTCAGAAAACTATTTAAGAGTTCAAATCACAAGCAAGTAAATCACAAAATATGAGGGTGCATATTTAGGTGCCATGCCTGTTCTCGAATATAAGGAAGAGATTACAATGGATGTAAGAATAGTGGTAAGTTTGGTGGTAGAAAAGGGTGGTGTCTTTGTCCATTTTCTGGGGCTATAACAGAATACTACAGACTAGAAAAATAAAAATCAATAAAATAAAGTTTATTTCATTTATGGTTATGGAGCCTAGGAAGATCTAAGATCCAGAGGCTCTTTTTGGTGAAGGCCTTATGCTGCTCTACGTGTGGCAGAGGGGCAGACAGGCACCCACAAAGAATGTGAACATCAGGCCAAATTGGATCCCTTTATTAGAAACACCCTTTATCAGAAAACTTTGATAAGTAATTTACCCCTGCAATAATGCCATTAACCCATTTATGAGACTAGAGTTCTGACCTAACTTTTAAAGATTCCATCTCAGTACTATAGCAATGACAAATTTCGATATGATCTGGGGATATGCTGTAAGAAACTTTACAAACCGGTTCCATACACCCGTCATTTAGGTCTATTTCATTCTCTATTATGGCAAAATTCTTGTCTTAACCAGACTTGGTTTCGCTTTTTCACTGGGTCTTTACACATGG
This sequence comes from Tympanoctomys barrerae, assembly GCA_002564285.1. Classification (NCBI taxonomy): domain Eukaryota; kingdom Metazoa; phylum Chordata; class Mammalia; order Rodentia; family Octodontidae; genus Tympanoctomys; species Tympanoctomys barrerae. Next base: position 3,562 of record NDGN011476299.1, read on the forward strand.
TGCGCCTTCTGCTTGGAAAACTCTTCCTTAAGAATTTATTTGTGTGTGTATGCGCGCGCGCGATGTTGTCGTTGTCGGTGACTTCAGGTAGGTACCACAGGCTTTGGTTCGTTTTGTCTTTGGGTTTTGCCTTCCAATGTCCATTGAGACTTGGTAGCTCTGCCCCTCTACACTGGCCTACTGGCCTCCAATCCCAAAACCCATCTACTCATTTCCAGTTTAACAGCATATATTATCTGAACTTCTACTTTATTGCAATGGTGTTCGTTACTCACCTCCAGGATAAATTCCATTTATAGGCATGGTTCTTGTTAAACTTGCTCAGAACTGTGGTATGATTTGTCTTATATTTCACCTGGAAACAAGAGAAAAACCCCACTTCAGTATCTAAAATCTCTTTAACATTCCCAAGGTAAGGTTTGGTCCTCGTAATGGCTGTCCTTAGTCTCTCACTGATGTTTATCCCAGGTAAGAACATGTCTGAAATGTTACTTATGGTCACCTTTGAGCTCTTCACATTGTCACTTTAGGAGACACTATTGGAGCTAGAATTTAGTAAGTTAAAACGAGAGAGAAATTTCAGAAACATTGCTTTTGGGCCAGACACAACGCAGGTGTCCTGACACCTTGAAGAAGGCACTCAAAAAAAAAAAAAAAAGGTACTCGCATCAAGGAAAGCGAAAGGCGAACCGATTCTACCACAGTATCGTGACGAACGCCACAGTCACCCCGCCTCTTCCTGTAGTATTTTCTACTTCCGGCTGGGCGCCAATCCCGCGAGAAGTCGTAGGTGGGGGGGGCTCGTGACCTTGCGCCTGCGCCGAGAGAAAACTTGAGCGCCGCGTGGACGTCAATGGCGGCTCGCAGCTGCGCGTTGGGCTCCCTCCCGTGATTGGTTGGTGTCGGTGGGGGGGGGAACCCTGCAGTTCAGTTTTCACTTTCTCTCTTTTTTGCCCTTCCCCCTCACACACTTTTTTTCCCTTTGGCCGCGAGGTTTTACTTCCGGTTGCTAGCGCTAGGCGGCGAGAAAGTCGACACGTTCCATCTGGCTGCCGCGCTTCTCAGGCTGTTTGTCGCCGGTGACTCTGAAGTGAGACGGGACGACGGGCCAGGCGCTAAGCTGGGAGCGCTGCATTCGCCCGGGAGGGGCTGCCGCGGAGAAGACCCGAGACGGGCCTCCCTCTATGTGCACTTCGTTGCCCCCCGGTCCGGGGCTCAGGAGCGGCCAGCCAGGAAAAGCGAGGGAAGCTCCCTGCGTGGCGGTCTCAAGTCCTTAGCGACAGGTAAATCCGGTCCGGTGCTGGGGCGTGCCTGGCGGGGGCTCCGCGAGCAGGAGCCGTCCCGAGGCTGACTGAGCGCGGCGCGCAGCGGCTCGGCGTGCGCTGGCGCCGGCCGAAGCCCGCGTCCGGGTGCGTGGTCGTGCGTTCTGCCCACCTGTTCGACGCGCTCCCGGACTGTGCTGGCAGGGGAGGCGTGGCTCCCAGCGCTTTTTGTTCGGTTGCTCCTTAGCGGATCCCGCGTTCTCGGTTTCGCCGTAGAGAGAAGTCTTAACCATAATGCAAATATGTTCAGAGCTCCCAAATTCATCTTTCCTCATTTTGAGGCAGAAACTCCAGGACGGTTTAAACTTTTCGTTTGCGTCTCCTGTCGGAGTGCAGCCCCTTGCTCCTCGGATGCGCGTACACACCCGCACACCCCCTTGCTGGACCTGAACTGGCTAGAAAACCAGTTCCTAAGTTCTTAAGCCTACTACATTTCTTTCGGCACGGAACATGTCGCCGTGTGACCTTTTGAAAAGTAAAATAAGTCTACCCGTAAGGAAGGTCACTTGGCAGCAAACTGAGTAATATATGAGGATCATTAAAATAAGTTGGTCCGTGCAACCCAGCAGTTTGTCTAAAGACAGCACCAACCAGTACATTCTGGTAAAAACTGGCTAATGAACCTCAAAATACGAGATAGTTTGAAATTTCTCGTTTCTGTTAGTATTAGCTTGTTCGAAATCCATAAATTTAAGTAAAACATTCTTACTTTTCTTTTTTATCCTTGAAAGGTAAAATTGAAATAAGATTAATGAAAATGTTTGCTCAACTTAAGTGTTGTGCAGGTACATTGTCTTGCTGTGTAATAATATGAGTGATCTTGGGACCCACCATATTCCCTTGAGAAAGCATTAAAAGGGAAAGCAATGGTAATAGTTGATATTCACTAATCCGACGCTGGTGGTAATTCTACCTAGAAGGTTTATAACAAAGCAAATGTTCCTTCATAAGAATACACTTATATTGGAAAACTGCCTTGTAGAATGGATAACGGTACATCAGTGCATCAGTAGCTCAGGCCAGAAAAAAAAGTGACTAAATTGCCTAGTTATTGTAATTATTATGGAAGATAAAAGTGCTTAAAATGTGCCTTTAGTGCATTTGCCTAAATATAATTCTCTCACAAAAGAGATTCATCATATCTGCTCTGGTCCAGTTGGAACAAATGAATTAAAATCAAAAGTGTCTAAACTCTTGCCTAATATTTGTTAACTATTGGGTGTATTTTTCTTTTCTCTATAGGTGGGTGTTTATTTTCAAAATTTCCTCGTAACAGTGCTTACAGTGATCTTTTTTTTAAAATCATAAACATGCGTCAGTTACTCATGACAATTTCTATAGAATCATTTCCTTAGGAAAATGCTGGATCATGTGCTAAATTGCCCTCAGATGATTATATTCTTAAATTCACTCTCTCAAAAGGTATGATTTTCAACTCCCTGTTTCCTAACATTGTATTCTGTAAATATTTTACCTAAAATATATTTTGGTACTTTCCTTTGAAAAATGTTTCAGTTCTTTTGTATTTTTCTCCCAAATGAAATTTAGTACCATCTTTTGTACCAAGTTCTGTAGAAAATTTTGTTGAAATTTTTTAATTACATTGAATTTATAGATTGATATATTAATACAGAGTAGTTTGAGAAGAGACATTCTTTTGAATTTCTTCTAAGAGAATATGTCTTCCTGTATCTTTTAAATTTTTTGTGAAATAAGGTAATATGTACTCTTTTTTAAAAAAGGGAGAGGGGTCCTGGGATATAGCCTAACAGCATAAGCGCCTGCCTGGCAAGCACAAGGTCCTTCCCCAGTAGCAAAAAAAAAAAAAGTATAGCTCTGTTATGTTATTATTGGGTTATTCTCTTATCTTCTTTCAGTTTTATCACGGACGTACATTTCCTTAATCAGTGCGTTATTTTCACTTAGTTTGACATTCAAATAGAATCAAACTATATGCTATGAACTGGTTTTGTTAAACAAACTGTATATGCTATGAGCTGTTTTTCTTGAACATTATATTTCTGAATCACTAATGTTGAAGCATGTGCCTGTGGCTCAACAGTTTGGAAACTTCAGTCTTGACTTCTTTACATCTTTAAAAATTATTGGGACCTGAAGATCTTTTATGTAGATTATCTCTACTGATAAATCATTAGGTGGTAGAACTGACCAATTTAAAATATACTGTAATATACTTATTGTACCTTTAAAAAACCCATTACATCTTAGTGTAATTCACCATTTTAATGTAAAATAATTATCCACTCCAAAATATTAGTGACAAGAATGACGTTGTTTTACAGGGTTTTTTTTGTGTGTATGTGTAGAACGGGAAATCGAACTCAGGACCTTGCACTTTCCAGGCAGGCATTGTGCCATGGAGCTATATCCCCAGCCCATTTTACCGTTTTATAAGTACCTTCAATGTCTCTTTCAGTCACTGAAGTTCTACTTTGTTATTCAGTCTGTTGTAGTGTATTGTTTTTGCTGAAGCACAGAGGAAAAAATATGGCCTCATCTAAGTAGTTTGGAAAAGGTAGATTTTTAATAACCTTTTTTAATAACCTTACTGGTAGTTATATTGATATTTAGCACTTTTTATACTGTTTCTTAAATGTTAGCTACAATGTAGAATTTGAAATTATGTAAGTGACATTAAAATTAATGTTTTATTTTAACTGCTGTTTTACTCATTTATCGGTCTTTTGTAAAATACTGGTTCACTGAGTTACATAGAACTTCTAAATGATTACACACTCCATTACATAATATACAAAAAATTCACATGTATTAGTATTATTCCTTCTTTTGGAATCCCTGCTCCGGCAGCATAAGCACCTACCTGGCAAGTGCAAAGTCCTGAGCTTAATCCCCAGTTCTCATGCTGTACCAGTCCTGGAACTGGGTGTGGTGGCACATGCCTGTATTCCTAGCACTGGGGAGGCTGAGACAGGAGGATCACTATGAGTCTGAACTACACAGTGAGAATCTGTATCAAAAAAAATAAATTTTTAAAATGAAATATAACCTATTGTAAAAAACACATTTTGTATTCATGTTTGTTATTTCCATCATTAGACTATTATAATTATGCTGCCATAAATATTCTTGTACATAGCTCCAAGTGCATATATACATTATGTTCACTCTGGCATAGTAGTAATAGAATTACTGCATCCATCGGAAAGCTATTATATACGGACATTTCTAAAATGGTAGTTCTAATTAATTTTTCAGCAACAGTGAATACAGTGAATAACCTCTGTTGTCTCTCCACATGAAATATTGCCCAACTTTTAAAATTTTGCCAGCATATTGAACATGAAACAATACGTTATTGTGGTAATATGCTGCATTTCTCTGCCAGTAAGACAAATTGAGTGTTATGTTTTTAGCCAGTTCACTCTTTTCTTTTGTATTTGGTCATATGTTTCTTCCTTTTTCTTTTGGGTGATTTTTTTTTCCCCTTACTAATATGTAGGAATTTTAAAAACATACATTATATACAAGTTGATAAATTTTTCCTGTTGCCAAAAATGATTGAAATCATTAAACAATTAAAAGTATACATTAAAAAAAAATCTTTCTTCCATGTATTCAATTTATTCCCCACTTTCTTGTTCTTAATATTTTGTTTTCCTTTTAGAGCTTTTTTTGAGTATATGAATATATATTTTTATATTTTTCCTTGCCTTATTTCTAATTATATCATCTTTGTTTTTTACATTATCTGCAAGCCCTGGAAATCCTCACAAATAAGTATATAGGGACACACAGTTTTTATTGTGTGGTTGTACCAGTTTTTTAACTATAGTAAATGAATTTTTTTTTTTTTTCTATTCTGTTGTTCTGTGAACTTTAGTGTTGGTTTTTTTATTATTGATTTATTTAAATGTTTCTTCCATTTAGACCAAAATAGGTAAAAGGTGCTTGTATAATTTCTAAGTATATGTGTAAATTGTTTTAGATACTGTATAATTTAGAAATATTTTCCCTATATTTGTGCTTATATCCTTTGTTCCCACTATGTTTTCCTTTTTGCTAGATTATATTTGCTAAAAGATTATCTATTTCTTACTATTCTTTTAAAAAATTCAGCTTTTGCTTTTGTTCGTTAACTTGATCGGATTTTTTAAAAAATTGGTTTCTTTTTTAATTACTGCTTTTATTACACGAAGTGTTTGGGATGTATTTTCTGGTTTCTTTTAATAAAAGTTAATAATATTTAATTGGAAAACTGAATCCCTTGCTAATTGTGTATTTTCTATTGGCATTGTGAAATAGAACCAGTTTAGAACCTTTGGTGTACACCTGCTCCCTCATTAGAAAAAGAAACATTTAAGACCCAACTCCTAAAGCCTCATTTGTTTGGTTGAGGCACGTACTTCACTCCTCTGGAAATCCCATATTTATCTGTGCCCAGCACCATTTAAGATGGATATATTTAGAGTGGTGGCAGTGAAAAAAATTATCTTTGTTCCAGTATCATACAAGAATCTAAAGGTGAATCTTAAAATGTAATTGCTACTGAGAACAGTTTGATCTTAGCATTTTCTAATAAAGACAAAACCATTTAACAGCATTTGTTTTTTAAAATGAGTTTGATGTAACCATTTTACTAAAGGTTGATAGCTTAATATTAAAGTAAATTCGTAAATCCAGTTTAAGTCAGAACAGTGGTTATTGACTTCTCTTTCAAAATCACTTTATTCCAGTAAAAATGATGTAAAAAGTATAAGACAATAAATGTAATAATAAAAATAATAAAAGTTTGAGTAGAAAGAAAATAGTCTGTGAAGAACTGTTGGCTTTTTTATACAGCATATTAAGAAAATTGATAAGCATAACATAAACATCAGATTGATAATCAGAAATTTTTTAATAGTAGATTGGATTTTGAAAATGTTAAGTCTTCAAAAGTTATATATTAAGCTCAAAAGTAAGAAAGTTTCAGGTACATGAAAAAACCATAGGATGTAGGTATAATTCTTCTTGGTAGATATAATCTCCAAAATATGCTTTTTTTAAAAAAGCCTTTTTTTAACTAGATAAACTAAAATTAAATGAATTTTAGTTTAGTATTAATTAAGTAAACTAGCTATTTTTAAATGGCACATAATTAATTGATAAATTTGCTTTATGAGTTCAAATCAATTATATACAATGCAATAATGGTGATGCATATGACCTGTTAATTAGTTTTTCATCTGGGAAATGCGTGTAGCTATCTTAGGCTACATAGTTAAAACATAATGTTAGTGATACAGAAATAAAAGTGCACTTGAATTGGGGTCAAGTAGTTCACTTCCAATCTCTATTTGATTTTATTTTTGATGAGTGTTAGTAGGCCTTCATTATTTAGTGGAATGGAAGAGCACCTAGCCCTGTTTCTGCTGCTGTTATCATCATCTCTTGAAGGTGTCTGGAGTATTCAAAGCCATATTGAAGGCCTTTATATTTTATAAATTCAAAATAAAGCTTTGGGGGGCCTGCTCCGTAGCTCAGTTCTTTAAGTGGCTGCTTCAACACAACTGTCAGGCTCAGGTTGCTGTGGTTCAATCCCCACAACTCCAGCCAGCCAAACCTGCCCTGAG
>NDGN011476301.1:0-33977 GCA_002564285.1 Tympanoctomys barrerae
TATTTATACATGAGATCCATTTGCAATGAGGACAGCCTCACATTACTTTGGTCTTGCTGGTGCAGCTTTGGTTCTTAGCTAGAAGCTGCCCAAAAGGTCAGAATACACAGCCTCTGATTAGCAAATTCCTTGCCTATGTATGTGAGTCTTACCTATAAGAAGACCAGGATTCGCCAGTGTCATTTAGGCAAATGAGAAATAGGAGAAATCTGTGCTTTCCTCTGAAGTTATGAAGACAATAAGCACAGTTACCTGTAAACACTGGCTCTGTCCACCTCTTGTAAGGCTTTTCCAGTTCCAGGCTTGCATGTACCGGATGAGGACAATTATTGGTCATTATTTTCAAATAAGGGACCATTAGGGGAAAGTGAGAAAGACGGTGCAGAAGAGGCCGTGCAGGCGCCGTGGAAGGCCTTTCTAGGCACCTTGGGCTGGCATGATTTTCCAAGTAATCTTGCTTTATGGCGTCTTGCCTGTAGGAAATATGGCCTTTGGCATGAACACCTTTCCTATAAGTAATTCCGCCTGTGGAAGAGGTTCCACAGATCTGAGCGCATTTTGTTTCTCTTCGTTTGGTTTGGAATGAACGTGATTTTTGTGTGTGGGTTTTGTCTGTTTGTTTGTTGTTAATGGGTATTGAACCCATGAGCTTCACACTGACACCCTGAGGCCATAAGTGGGCTGGGACACTGTTTCACAGAGCCACGGGTGGACTCTGTGGCTGGTCTCCATTCCACTGCCTGGGCAGCAGGCCAGGCGTCTGCGTCTGCGCTGCCTCCTGCACTGTCGCCGTCGGCGTTCCAGCCTCGCCACTGCGGTCCACCATGCTTGAGCTCTGTGCAGCTGAGCCGTGGAAAACGTGGCTGGAATCCACCACACAGTGGCCAATGTCTGTGTCGCCTGGGCTGCAAGGCTGCTGCCCAGGGCCACAGATCGGACACCCGCTGTCCAGGGCTGTGGCATCACAAGGGCTGGGTACACCAGTGCGGGTGGCTTCCCATGACTTCCCCTTCCAGGGTTTTCCCAAGACAGGTGGTGACTCTCCCTAAGCCAGGCAGGACCTGAGTATGGGGACGACTGATGTTTGTAGGTAACAGCTCGTGGGGGCCCTACCTCGAGTCTCTGGAGGTAAAGTTAATGGTGTCCTGCCTCAGAACACAGTCTCTCTTTGCAGAATGATACCGAAGTTAGTGACCTGTTTCTCGGAAGGACCACACCAACTTTTGTTGCTCTCAGGACAAATAGCTGCACCCTGGAAACCCTCTGGCTTTGACCCTAATCTACACAAGGCCAGTTATTCATCTTACAGAAACCGCGGCGGCCTCCCAGGCCAAGTGGCGACTAACTATGAGTGGAGGCAGAGTAAAGCGCTCCTTCGAGCAGGCATGACGTCCTCGCGCCCCTGCAGGCAACGTCTCCCCTTGGCTCAGCTCTAGGTCCTCTGCTCTGGTGGGACCCGCTCGCTGCCTGCAGGACTGGAGGGCTTGAGGAAACATAAGGGCGGCTGCTGTCCGTGCGGGCTGCAGGCTTGGGCACCCTCGGGGCCTCCAGTTCCTCACACAAAGACAGAGCAGAGCAGCCCGCGGCAGCCCACGCGCCTGGGCTGTTAGAAGACAGCCAGGGCAGGCGCAGGAAGGATAAACCTCACCAGACAGGAACATCAGGTAATGTAATTGTTTTCCAACACTCTGAAGCAGACCCATAAAGTTCTAGATGCTTAGTGGGTCCCTTTTTAAAATAAAGTTTGGTTGCATTGCAATGTTATACTTAATTTGCTATTATTATATGAAGTTGGCAGAATTTCTCAAAATTGTACCACTTAAAAATTCAGCTAAGTGAAATGTAAAAACATTAAATCTGTATTGAATCATCGAGAGCACAGAATGTACTCCGAAGACTTTAGGAATGAATGGAAATGAAGGAGAAGTCACGTTGTCATTTCTGATGAAACTGAGAGGCTTTAAAATTCATTCTCTTCCTGATCTGGGACAAAAATTAAAGACCTGAGGGGCAATATTTAGAAGTGATAGTCTAAAATGTATTTGTTGAATTTTAAAATTCTTGAAAATTTAAGTACAATATCTTTAAGAAATAAAAAGATTACAAAGAGATTTAATATATTTAATTTTCTACTTAGCGCTGGCAAATGAGATGAAGTCAGTCAAGAGCCTCCTCCTCCACTTCCTGAGAACTAAGTTATCAGGGCCCAGAGACGAGGCTGCCAATGGCCTGCAGACTGCAGGGCAGCGTGAGGGAGGGCTGTTCTGCAGAGTTCACTTGGGACACCTCACTCCTGGCCCGGGTCATGAAGGAGGTGGCGAGGGACGGTGGCTCAGGCTGGCAAAGGGTTGTGGCCACCAGACGGACGTCTGTGGGTACATGAGGTTCTATGCCTGTGCCAGGCCCAGTGGTGTTGGGAGCTCAGGTGTGAGGCCCAGCACGCTGCCTGTGCTTCAGAAGGTCCTTCTGAGCGTAACCCAGTGCGACCTGCTTCAGAAGGTCCTTCTGAGCATAACCCAGTGCGACCTCCAGGACCTTTGCGTAGACCAGGGCAGGGAGACCCAGGCGGCGACCCCAGTCCCACCTGTTCTGCTGCAGACAGATGAGCTAGCCACTTTTCTTTACCTGAATTCAAAATTTGGGCCTTTCTTTTTCTCTTCTTTTTTTCATATTGCTTGTTCTGATTCTTTGTTTTGGTTGCTTTAATGTGACTAATGGATTTAGAGTCATTTTATTTTTCTTTGTACTGTCAATATTTATTACAGCTTCACCTGAATTGCAATGAAATCTTCATATCTGTTTGATACAATACTGAGATGCCACTGTGCATGGTTCAATTGATGTTTACTCTAAACCAAAATTACTGCTCGTGTGCCCAAGGCTACGAGAAGTTTAGTCTAACATTAGTGGAAAGTGTGAGACAGGAGAACAAACTAAGTAGCTTGTAACCTTTATCAATATTATTGAGGGCACTTGAAAATAGAATAGAATTAATGGCCCAAAATGTTTAATATTCAATATTCTGGCCCTAGTATGCACCACCCTATTAGAATTTCAATAGTAGAAAGGTTTCACTCAGAGATTCTCACCATGATCAGTTAGGATTTTGATAGAAGGAAAAGACTAGGTATAAACATTTGTAATTAAGTCCTTTATGACTTAGAGCTTCTGTTTTATTTTGTTTCTTGTGTTTTGTTTGTTTGTTTGTTTTTCATGGAACTTTCTCTTAGGACCTGCTGCTTCTGTCTCCATGGAAAGCCCCCGAGGGACCAGAGCCAGAGCTAAGGGGCTGACCTTGGATTCTTAGGCAAAATTTCCCCATTTCTTAGAAGGCATTGAAACAGGTAGGAAAGTTGCATTTTCCTCCATAAAATCTTGCTCCTAGCAGAAGCCTCTGAAGCGGCAGGGTCTTAAGGGTGGATGATGGCAAAGCGTGGGGCTGCGGCTGGCATCTGAGAGCAGCTGTCTTCTGATGCCTCTGGACGACAGGGTGACAATTACAGACCAAAAGGTGAGTCCTCAACTCAATCAACACTGAGTGCCTTTCTCTCTTCTTTGGTGTCCATCCTGCTGCAGTGACCGTATCAGGGGTCTCTTCCTTGAGAAATTCACCTCCTAAATTACAGTTGAGAACCTAATGTTCAGCTAAGGCGTGGAATTCATCAAAGTCGAGACAGTGAGCAATGTAGACAGAATCCCAGCTCGGGCCTCTGTGGCCCGAGGAGAGGAAGGAAAAACACTGACATGTTCTCTTCTTCATCCCCCATGTAAACTAGAGCTGCAGTCAGCCATGCTGCCCCCAAAGGGTGCCCGGGAACAGCTTCTGTGTTCCCAGCCTGGTAGAAATTGGGGCGAAGCTGGAGGATTTCCCACGGAGGGTGAGTGAGTGACGTCACCTGGCACAGGACTTCAGTGGTACTGCTGGTGGGGTGCTGTCCCTATCCTCTACTGATGCCACAGTGACTTGATGAATCAGTTCCTTTCAGAAGCTTTGACAAGCTCAGTAGCCCAAGAGCAGCCCGCCTCAGCAGCTCTTGAGGGCGGGGTCTGAAATGAGCCCTGGGCCTGACATCAAGGTACTTGAGGGCTGCGCCCCTTTCTGGGGCTTCAGGAGAATCTTCCACCTGGCTTTGTCACTGCTTAGGCTCTGCCCATGTCCCTGGGCCACCACTCTGCCTTCCATGCCTGCATGGCGAGTCCAGCGTTTCTCTAGCATCACAGGGTCAAGGATGCCCCCCTCCACATGGAAAGCCCTCAAATAGGACACTAAGACTTTGGGGGACCCTGGTTCTGTCAGCCCCACCTGCAGCTGCTGCCGGGCTGGGCTAACAACACTCTGAGGACCTCCATGCCCAGACACTTTCATGCCTGAGTCTTAACAGGCGCAGGACAGGAAGACCCGGCTTGCGGACTGCGGAGTCTCCAGGGAGAAGCCCACCGCTGCTCCACATGGCAGGCGCGCTGCGTTGGCCGCACCCCAGCACTGGCTTCTCCCGTTAGACCTGGGTGTTTCAGTCTTGGCCCTGACACCATCGTGTGTGTGTGTGTGTGTGTGTGTGTGTGTGTGTGTACACTATTCTGTATACTGTAGAATGTTTAAGAGCTCCTAATGCCAGCAGCATCCCCAAGTCCCCACCAGGTGAGACACTGATGTTCATTCTCACGTCCCCAAGTATCCCCTGGGTTCCAAATCCCCTCTGAACAGAAACCATTCCTGTGGACTGCAAGCGTCTCTGCAGGAGGAGCGCAGGGTCCGTTCCCAGTCTGTTGCCACGGGCAGAAAGAATCCACACGAGATTTTAGCTGAAGGACTAAATAACTAGAAACCCCACGCAGAATCATTGCTTCTACAGAAAGGGGAGGCGCACGTCTACATGGAGGGCAGAAGTCTAGTTGGGAAGGAGCCCAGTGGCAGGGTGTTGCCTGGACTGCACCGCGTTCAAGGAGGAACACTCCTGCCTTGAGGGACTCCTCGTCTGTGGCCACACTCTAGCGAGCGCTGACGACGCTTGGTCCACTGTGCCATCTGAATACTTATCCTCAGGGCTGGGACTTCTCAGAGGCCTGAGGGGGAGGGGCTGGGCTTGAGCCCGGGTCTTACATGTCACATGTACAAGACAGAAAAGACAAGACATTCGTTAGATTCTTGGGCACCTTTGACGTTAGATTCATTATCGTCTGGTTCAAGGACAGGCGCCAGAGAGAGCAGAGCAGGACCCTGGGCAGAAGGCATCTGTGCCCATCACCCCCGAGCAAAGCTTTCTGCTGTCCCTGGCCCTGGGCCCCTGAGATAAAGGCTCATTCTCCCAAATGGGTAGAAAGGGGCTGGCCTCAGAAAGGAGCACAGGACAGGAGTAGGAGGACTGCAGCGAACTGCTTCAGATAGAAGAACGATGTTCTCCTGACTTCCCAGAGCTCTTTCTCGTAGGCGACGCAGATGTAGAGATCCTTGCATCGCTTCTGGGAATACAAACTCACTTTCTGCTCTTTGTGTTCAGATTTGCGGTTCCTGCAAAATTCACCAAGTAGCACAAACTCGGCAACACTTGGATGTGGAAAGATTTTGCCATGCAAACAACTCTTATTCAGTTGTGTGCATAAATATAACATACAGAGGCAACATACGATGATGCGCACTTGTTCTTTTTTTTTAAATTATTTATCTATTTGGTACAGGGTCTTGCTACATAGCTCAGACTTATAGTGATCCTCCTCTCTCAGCCTCCCCGGTGCTGGGAGTACAGGCATGAACCACCATGTGCGGCTCAAGTGGTGGGTGCTGCACGTCTGGAGTTCCGGGGCCAGCACGGCACACAGTACCAGGGCTTGATCCTTGCACTTGCCAGGCTCTAGGGCCACTGAGCTATCTCCCTGGCCTGTACTTGTTCTTGTCACTGACAATTAAATGAACTGGACACTAGACTTGATGGATAGACTTAACGATACATTTAATAAGATTTCATTATATTTTGATGCCAGGGTTGAACCCAGGACCTTCGCACCAAGCTACTTGCCTGGGCTGTTTTTACTTCTTTTTTCACGGAAGGGTGACTCTACTTGCCTGTTTTTACTTTTTTTTAAAGGAAGGGTTTGGCTGAGTCCATAAGTTTCCCAGGCTAGGCCAGGAGTTCCTGCCCTCCTGTCTCGGTCTCTCAGGGTGCTGTGACGGCAGGAACCAGCGTTACAAACAAACACAAATACTGATGCTCACAGTGGGGCGGAGCGTCTGGAAGCCAACCCGAGAGTGGCCAGTGGCTGTCGTCTGACAGAGCGCTCCAAGTACGCAGTAGGCAAGTACAGCCTTCTCATCCAGCGGTGTGGGGAGCGTGGATCTCCACAGGCAGGAGTGGAACTCGACGCCTGCGTCTCACACACACAACCTCAAAATACCTGCATGACTTAGATACAAAGCCCCGGACTCTGAAGTTACTGAAGAAAACTTAGGGAAAACGCCATAGGACGCGGACACTGGCAAGTGCTTTCTAGATAAGACTCCATAGAGTCGTCAGAGATGGCCACAGACAAATGGGATAGCATCAAGCGGATCAAGCTTCGGAACAGTAGGGCAACAGTCACCAGGGCAAAGGGCAGCCCGCAGTGCCGGGCGCGGCCTGCGAGGGGGGGCGAACATCCAAGACACGCGAGCAGACTCGGCTGCCAGAGGCCAGGGCAGGCGGGGAGCCAGCGGACCTTCCCCAACAGGACGCAGGAGCGGCCTGGGATGAAGCGTGTTCAGCGGCATCCGCGCAGGAGCAGCCAGTGAGCAGCGCAAGGGCTGTCCCCGTGCCGGCCCACCCACGCCATCCGCCCCCCGCGCCCCCCCCCCGCGCCGGCTCCCCCACGCCATCCCCCCCATGCCCCCCCCCGCGCACCAGAGCCCCCCCCCCACGCCGCACCGGCCACCCCATACTCGGGACCTATGCCATGGATCCCGCAGTAGGGCCCTGCGCAGGTGAGCACGTGGAGAGGGGCCCTTCCCGCCAGGCTTGCCTTTGTGGAAAACAGCATGGTGATCCCTCGGAAATTAAAAACAGAATGACATCATGAACGTGAAAGCCCGCTTCCAAGAACACATCCAGCACAAAGGTGGCGCGCACGCTGAGGACCCGCGCTCGCCTGGTTCTAGAGCAGCACTTCAGCAGCCTAGCATGGGGCCCACCTCACTGATCCCCACAGGGTGAAGGGATAAAGGGAATGCGGTGCGTACACACTGGGTAATGCTCGGCCACGGAAAGGGACGGACTCTTGCTGTTCTGACCAAGGCGTGCAACGCGAAGTCNTAAGCCGGGTCTGGAAAAACAAGCACTGTGCGACCTCACTCCTGCGCAGGATCTGAACATTTTGACTTCCTAGGAGCCGAGTGCAGACCTAGTTAGCAAAGGACGAGTAGAGGGGGAGGACGGCCCTGGAGCTGTACTTGGATAGGAGAAATCAGCTACGGGGTTATCCATACCCTACAGTGAGTATAGACGTGGTAATGCATTATCTAGTTCAGAAGATCTAGAACAGCTTTTGACTGTCAACTGCTAGAAGACATCATAAAAGGTGTCATTTCAGCTGGGCCCCAGAGCACACCTGGCTCCCCAGCAGTCCCTGAGGCTGAGCAGGGGATGGTGAGCTAGAACCTAGGTTGGGCAGTTTTGCAACCTCACAAGACCCTGTCTCAAGATGGAAAGTTTTTAAGAGGTTAAGAAGGCAACCTAGTGCAGTGCACAGTGCACACACTCACATGCACATGCACACGCTCACACAGGCTCACACCCCTCCTCTCACACGCACACACACGCGCGCACGCTCATTCTTGTGGCGTATTCTTCTGTACAAGGCTGGTGTAGGGCAGTGGTGGGCATCTCCGTTGTGCTGTCGTGGCTTTTCTCTTAGATGCTAACGCGAGCTGTTTCCCTTGGCTGAGGCCTCGTGCAGCTTCCCCGGCAGCTTGGTGCTCTGCGGTGAGTAAGTGGGGCTGGGCCGCAGTTTGGCACTCAGACTCTAGTAGGTTCTCTGTGATCGATACGGGTTAACAGTAACGAAAAATACATTTCAATCCTGTGCATGATCTGAATGTGACACACTATTTCAAGGATTCTTCAGCTCATGATGGTCAATAAAAGTAAGTTACAGAAAAATCTTGATTTTTTTAAAACAATGACATTCACTTTGCTTGTGGAATAAGTACACAGTGATTTGCATTACATGGATTCTTATTTTATTGATCTTCTCAAAGCCTCTGGCCCATCAACAGGACTGACTGTTATGTGTCAACTTTCAGTCATTTAAAAATCATAGTTTTAAGCATATTGCTTTTTATTTTGTCATTACAGAATGACAAAATACGGCTGCATTTTATGAAGCAGTTTGGGCTTGCTTTTATAACTTTTTTGATATTCAGACATTGGGGATGGGAGCCTCTATCTGTGTCCTTTCTCTGGGCCGGCCTCCTTAGGACACCTCACTTGGGTTGCTGTCCTTGTCCTCACTGTGGGTAAGGAGCACGGCTGGAGATTTCCGGGAACACCCTGTGTCGCTGGAGACCACTGGGGCCACCCTCTCACCCAGTCTTTTGGACCCTACATCCTCACAAGCTGCCACTGCCTCCCCAGACCCATGTACCCATGCCTGGTCCTGGTCCTGGTCCACGGGAGGAAGATGCAGGATGCAGAGCCAGGCGCTCCTGTCAGCACCGCTCTGCTGAAACACTAGGCATGGCTGCACACCTCTGTGCGCATGTGTGTGCACCGGCTGGTGGGTGAGGAGTTACTAGATGGTGCTGTAAGGGGCTGGGGTTTCCACCCAGCCCCCGGGCGCACTGAGACAGCAATTGAGACTGGGCATGGTGGTGCGCACCTGTAATCCCAGCTCTTGGGAGGCTGAAAGCAGGTGGATCACTACAAGTCTGATCTAGTAGGGAGACCCTAAACATCCTGTAGACCCTTCCCTAAAATACAGAAAGAAAAAAATCCCCAAGATGGTACTGTAGCAGCCCCGCACACAGCAAAGCACAACAATTCTCATAGTGCTTTTATTTAAGAATCAAAGTGTGGTCATTGTTTTAAATAAAACAATTGGCTAAGGCAGGGTGGAGGTTAATGTCCTGTCTTCCTTTATGGAATGAATCAATTCCTAGTAACAATTAGTGCCATTAAGCATCATAAGAAAATCTGTCCCCTTCTTGCTCATTAAGTGAAGAATGTATTTGCTCTTGCTGCCCTGGTGCTTCCAGGATTCAAGGGTGGACTACAGGGAACACAGCGCGTCTAATGGCTGACCCTGAAGATGTACTGCTGGGGTTATGAGCTGGGCTGTGTTGCCGGCTGTGTACATGACCTACGGCAAAGCACCTAGCTTCACAGCCCTGGTTTTATTATCTAGATAATGGGAAAAATAAAAATTTTGGTCATATGGTTATAGGATTAAATGGCTTACTGCATATTTTAAAACTTAGCATGATTGCTAATAGGTATTATGAGTACATTTAGCTATTACCTCCTAATGAATATTGATCTGAGACTTTTAATAGTCAATCATTGAAATTCCAAATGATTAGTACATTACTATTTATTAAACAACCGCTTAAGGTTATTAGGTGAAGCAAGTTATTATAAAATGGTTCATTTAGGTCAATCAATAGTTATCTACATATGTCTGAGTAATTTTATTTATGTATGCCGCAATCAATTACATTTGCTAACATTTTCAAATGGTATCCTTCTGTGGTCTCCTGTGAACACACTGAAACCAGAAACATGACGTCCATGTGTCTGATTCTCCCGGGAGCCACACGGCCCCCATAAGCCCGGGCACCGAAGGAACACAGATGCTGCTCGCAAACTCATGGAAGCACAGGGTGTTATTTGATTTCCTTCTGTAAGTCATTCAGTTTGGACAGCGTGGGCTCTGGTACACTAAACGCAGCACTACGCGCTGCTTATTTTCCCAGCGATAGAAGCCATTTTCACACTACACATCAGTACGCCCCTTGTGACTGTTTCTAGGATATTTTGTATTATACATGTTCAGGGTTTGTGTGATCTTTAAAATGATTTTTATAGCATTTCAGCTGTAAAGAGCTCAAGACCAGAAGGTGGTCAAGATTTATAAAGAAAAGCAGAGCTTTCTCTTGATTCGGGATTCGGGTTCTGAGGGTCTTCAGTAGATGTCAGTAGTGGCCCAATACCTGTTTCCTGTGATTATTTAGAGTACTACAGTTTTGACTTCTGAATTTGTATGTAGCACATGCTTCTATCAAAATGCTTCTTCTGATAATTATACATTATTTGCAATTATTTATATTCTGCAAAGGCAGGGTAAGTTGAAGATCTCCATGTAATGAGCCACAAGTTGTAGTGAGAGGTTTTCTTAACCGTTGATAGACACTCAACCAGAAAACATATCCTCAGTTTCAACAAGCCATGTAAGTGACATTCCAGAATTCTTAAATTATTCAAGGTGACGACTATCTTCACTGATCCATAATAAACATGTATTATTCCTCTGACATTATTTCTGCCAAAATTTTAAACAGAGTGGTCATGGTGCAGGTACTCTGGTAAACAAAGAGTTGTTATCTGGTTTTTAAAGAACTAGAGAATGAGAAGATACAGCTTGTGGTCAAACTAGATGCAAGTCCAGTTCTGTGAAAGGCAGCTCTGGCTTCTGGGAGGTTTCTATCGCCTGGACTCTAAGTGCATTCGCACTCATCATTACCATGCTAAACATTAACTAACCCATACAAAAGGAACCCCGGCGGAGAGCCATTTCTAAGCCATGGGGAAGTTGTCCGAGGAGTTTGTCCTGAAGATGAAGTAGACGGGCAGACTGAGGGAGGAACAGAGTGTTATTTACACGCAGACCTGGGCATGCACTGAAGTCTGCATCTCTGGCGGAGGTGGTCAGTTGTGTGTGGAACACAGGTGTGTGGGAGTTTTGCTCTCACTGTGGTCACCAGGAGGCCCGAGGCCTACACTGGAGGTCTATACCACAGGCTGCGCCTGAGGCCCGCAATTTCCCACGGAGCCTGTTTGTCCCTCCCTCGGGGTTGCGAGGTGCACTTGGGCGGCAGTGATGCTGTGGAGGAGCAGCAATCTGCTGCCACAGGTGGGCTGATAAACAGCAGACCACGTGATTGGGTGCCGCCTGGCGGAGGGCTGGGCTTTGATAATAAAGATAAGATGCTGCTGCGATAAGCCCAGGGCCCCTTTGGCTTCCTTCTTATTTATTGCTGGCTTTTATTGCTACCGAGAAGTCAAGGTGCTGTGACAAAGCAGCTCATTGTCAGTTAATGATGAACCTGGGGAGACAAGGAATGCAGACTTCTGAAGCTTTCCATTGAGGACAAGAAGAGCTCGCTCTTAGACTTTGGCCAGCCCGCACAATTTCTTCCAGGGCTCGGTTGCAATAATTACTAATAAAATAAATAGATGGCTAACCAGCCCACTGATAGTTAACTGATCTTTTCTGCTGAGTGCTGAGAACCAGCGCGGCCTGAAGAGGGACAGGGCGCCCCGAGCCAGGCTGCGCGACATGAAATGTTTACGGGTCGCAATTGCACCCCGCAGGCTCCATCCCCTGCGCGAGCTGCCAGAGATGTTTTTCAGGGCCTATGTCTTCCAGTGAAATTTAAATCTATAATTTAAATAATCTGAATGTTTGAACCCTATCTGCTGAGTAAACACACAAAGGAAGTCTTTGGACCTGTAATCACCAAGTTCTTAACAGGGCGGCCTTCTCCCGGCCAGACAACTGCAAACAATTAGGGAAATTAGTGGCTCCAGCCTCACCATCAGGCTTCATGGTTGTTTATAATTTAATCGAAGAAAATGTCAAAACAGTCAAGGGTTGAAAGAAACAAGATGCATTTTTGAGATGAAATTAAAACTGCCAGGCTGCAATATTGGGGGATGTTTGTTTAATAGCGCGTGATCCAGAGCACGGATCTGATTTTCGGGAATCTGTAATAATCTGCGTTTAGTTTTTGGTGTTGTGCCGGAGAAAGTGGTGCATTAGTTCCACCTCGAAAGGTAGCTTTCCTTGGTCCTCAGAGAGCATCAAGATCGCTCTTGGCCCTAAAGTCACCGTGTCCCTTAGGACCCTGCTGTGTAGAAGGGCTGCTCTTCTGTCGCTTAAAAATTAATTTGCTCGTTCAACTTCCCAGCCCCTCAGCAGTCTGTATCAGCTCAGGATAAATCTGATTTGCTTGCTTCTTTTTTTTTCCCCCTTAACAAATATTTATGGATTTATTTTGAAAGGTAATAATACTCTTCAATTTGATTTTTGTAATTAGCCCTTCATTTGATTTTATAATTGATGATTTTAGTAATGGGCTCCATTTGAATGGGTGCTATCATAGAGGAGTTTCTGAGCTAAACCAGAAAGAGAAATCGCACTTGATGGCCCCAAGACCTGATGTCAACTTTTCGAATCAAATAAAAATCTATGGAGGGTCCTAGTGCTGTCTCTAAAAATGAAACAATTGCTGGATGCTTGGCTGGGAACTCTCAGGAAATGTGAAGGGGTACAGAGAAACGGGTGCAGGAGCTGAGCTTACACCCTGTGGGGTGTGTGGGATATGCCCAGGGCTCCAGGCATCTCCAGGAGGAAAGGCAAGGTGGTCCTGGGCATCTCCCATGCTGGGAAGGGCGGGTGTTGAACGGCATGCGCTGGAGCTAGGCTGCAGACAGCTAAGCGAGAACCTGGGAAGTCTCAAGGGCATGCTGAGGGTGAGGCCCAACCAGCATGCCTGATGGCACTTGGGACTGTGCTGCTGGGGTGCAAGGACACCTCCAGAGCAGGGGTCTCTCAGACACAGCAGATCACATGTGAGTGGCTCAGGCGAAGCGCAATGGCATTGAAGGCCGCGGGGACGCCCGCCCCTCACCACTGTGGTGGTGCTATGCACACTGCAGAAGCACAGTTGTGAGGTTCATGCAGCAGCCAGTGGCTGGGGGCCTGCGCAGGGCTTTCTGTACAGTATTATTCAGACAGTGGAGGCTGGGGTGAGTATAAAACAAGGCAACAGGACGGATGCTGAGGGCGGGGACAGCTGGCTGTGTGCACGGGGACGTTCCTCTCTCTCCCTTTCTCTCTACTGAGGAGTGAATCCAGGACCTTTGTCCTCAGCTACATCCCCATCCCCTTTATTTTCTCCTTGGAGACTGGTCTTGCTAGGTTAGAAGACCTTTTTGAAGACAGCGCTTCTGAGCGAGTTCTCACAGTAGGGGGACACAAAGCTGGGGTGGCTCAGAGGGACAGCACTTGCTGTGCACACGTGGGGCACTGGGTTTGATTTCTGTACCACAAAAACAAAACAAGCTCAAAAAGACAGCCACGCAGCAACATGGGCTTCAGTGTCCGAGAGGAGGCAAGCAGGCGAGGGGCCAAGAGGCCAGGGCAGGGACTAAGCTCAATGCCTGCAATGGCCGTGGGAAAGGTGAGCAGGCAGCGGGAGAGGCTGGAGCTCGGGGGCCTCGTCCACAGCAACAGGTCCCGAACATCCACGCTGCACACTGTGTCTCCACTTCCCAGCCTTCCTGGCTGGTGCCCTTCCCAACGCCTGTCAGTACTTGTTACCTCAGGCGGCATATTCCCCGGTTTGCGAGACCCACGGCAGTCTGCGACTTGCCTGGCCCTGTGAGCTTCTGCTTACTTTCTGGAGACCTCAGCCCTGCCCTGGGAACTGGCCAGGCTGGGTGCTGGGTGAGGACAGATGTGAGGCCTTCCCAAGCACACTGCCCCAGCCAGGTCACCCAGTGACGAGCTCTGTGCAGCCACCCTTGGCCAGAAGTGTCCGGCTGAGCTGCCTGCAGAGAAAGCTAAGGCAGGCCTGGCCAGCAGACACATCCAGCTGTCCTGTGCACCCAGGAAGAGGGTGATGCCAGAGGTCAGGGGTCCCTACGCATGACTAAAACTTCCTGGCACCTCAGGGGGAGGCGCTGTGCTCTGCTAATCAGCGCAGTGACTGCCCCGTGAAGACCACGTCAGTGGCTGGTACTGCTGTGCAGGGTGGTGCTACGCACACTGCGGAACCCAGCTTTTGAGCACCTATATGTTGAAGGCTTTCGGTTCCTCAAATGCTTTGCAAAAACAGATAAGCCGTAACTGAAAACAGCTGATGTGGCGGAGCTTGCCTACAATCCCAGCACTTTGAAGGCCGAGGCAGGAGGATTGCTGCAAGTTCAAGAGCAGCCAGGATTCCATGGTGAATTCAAAGCCAGCCTGAACTGCATAGTGAGGTCCTGCCTCAGAGTAAACCAAACTTCATCAACACAATTGCATATTATGTGTCCTTAAAGATGGTGGTTGCTAGCACTAGCTAACAATTTAAGAATTGTTGGCTCGCACTCTCAAATGAATGAGAGTTTTGATTAAGTAAGCATTTGTCTTTCTCAAGGGCTGTATGATTTATAACAGTTCTAATAGGCAGATAATAGCGCTGCCTCCACTTCACAAATGTGTCGATCACCTGGCCCGTCCACACAGCTGGGACGGAGTCCTCATCTCTACTGGGTACCTGCCGTCCCAGGCAGCATGGCTGGGAGGAAAGCAGGGAAGAGGTGAGGCTCGTCTCCCATCCCTCTGTGGAATGTCACTCACTCACTGACTGACTTCAAACAACCTCGGCAGCTTTCGTCCTAAGAGTAAGATGATCTTTAAAAGTCATCAGCCTTCTTATACTGGAAAAAAGAAAGAAAGCACAACTATGGGACCCAGTGCAAAGCCTTCCTGTTTAACTCGCAACATAAAATATGAAGCCAAGAGCCCCAAGGAAGGGGCAGCTTGGCCTGGAGGCTTCGTGTCTGGGTTTGAAGCGCTTGACTCTCAGATGGGGGGCGGGATTGGGAACTGAGAGTTCTCTGATCTTTTCATTTACCCTGGAGTACAAAACTAATGAAAGTGCTTCTGCTCTAATTTAATGGCTGAAAACTGATGTGATGGGGTACGTCTTCAGATCCTCAGAGTGGATATCTACCTCATTTGCAGGTATCCTGGAATGATTCTGTTACACACAGAAAGAACTTTGGGAAGAGCTGTTCTAGCTTCTCGAAATTTCATTGTTTTTGTTCTGCACGCTGTGCGAGATGACTTGCCTCATGTTGCCCAGTCCAGTTCTGCTCGCCCGTCGGTTCACTGACCATCACTGTGCTATGTGGAACCCGCACAGAAGCACGCCCAGGGAAGGGAGTGCAGCGCTGGGGGCAGAGGCTCCTGGGCTGTGCAGCGAGCGCTTCTGTGGGGCGTCGGGGCAGCAGCGCCCTGGGTGCTCTGCTGGGCTTGCTCTCAGGTACCTGCGTGCAAGGTGTGCTGAGCCAGCAAGAAACTGTCCATCCCTTGAAAACCCAGCAGTCTCACCACCTGACTTGCTCATAAATGGGACCACCACAGTGTCACTTGTTTAGAGACAAAATGGTGGTCTGGGATATTAAGGACGTCCTTCCCTCCTTCTGTGATTGGAGGACTTTGTTCTGAAGATTTCCAGCCAGTTTGGGAAACAAACGCCATGATGCTCTAGATAAGAATTGCCAAGAGCCGCTCAGTGTCACGGTGCCTGCCAGCAAATGAGAGAGAGAGAGAGAGAGAGAGAGAGAGAGAGAGAGGCGAGAAATGCCACGTGAAGATGAGGAGGGGGCCGAGCCGGGCCGCCAGTGTCCTGTCCTTGCTGATGGTTTTGATCATAAACTTGAAATGTCTTCCTGCCCACACATCCATCCATCCGTCTGTCCATCCAGTTCCCCCTTGCATACCCATTCGTCCGTCCTTCTTACATGCAGAAAGCTCATCCCAGTGTTCCCTCCTGGAGCAACTACTGCATCAGCAGCACGACGCTGAGATTGGCAGCAGCAGAAAAACACAGATAAGTAATAAACCAATTTGAAAATCGTTTTAATAAGAACTATCCATGAGCAGGGGAAAAAGCTCACTGGCACTGTGTCTACCTGGCAATCGTGAGGTTGTAAGTTCATTTCCTGGTACCAGAAAAAAAAAAAAGTTATCCATGATCTTACACTTTCTCACTTGTGGTCAAAGTTGAGTTGGTGACACATCCCACTAGAGACAATCGAGAAGTTAGCATCATGTACTGCTCTAAATAAATGTTAACTGAAATGAATGTAAAAAGAAACCAATAGCCATAGTCAACCACTACCATTCTTTGGTGATACCAGAACACTTGTATGGTGGGGAAATGCCTGCAAAGCCCTTTGGTATGCGTTCCGAAGGCTGAGCATCGTGACCATGTGCTCCACGGCCCTTGCTAGGGCTCACCCTCTTTACTTTGCTGGATTGGAGAGGCCTGGGTCTCATGCAAGCACGCGGCACTCCCTCTGGGCCTTTCCGGGGCACTGTGATGTGGGTGTTGACAGTTCAGTCCACTGTGAGCATTGCTATCGACCGCGGGACTGGTCACTGTGGCCCGTGGCTCAGTGGCAGGGACTTCCTGTCCAAGGCATCTGGACGGCGAGGCTCAGGGAGAATCCAGGGGCAGATGCGTGTCCCCCCGGCCTCGGCAGCCTCTGGGGCGTGCCCGCTCCCTGGAACACGGTCAGCAAGGCCTTGATTGCAGTTCTGCCTGGCTGCCTCCGCTTCTCCTTCCAGCAACGTAGGGCACATTCTTCTAAACTCCGCCGAGCATAATAACAGGCGAGCAGCCCTGGAAGGCAAGGCTGTAATTCCACGGAGCGGTGCTGGCGGTGACACGCACCATGAAGTCAGAGCAGGCGCGCTGTCACCAGACCTCCGGGGTGCAGCTGCGGCCTCCTCGGCCTCTTGATTATTTTGCTTAAGACGTCACTCGGCCTCTGGATTTCCTGACCAACAAAGCAGGATATTCCCTCTCGCTCAGCCAGGTCCAGCCCCCGGCGTCTTAGGGCTGTGTTGGGGAGCTTCGGCGTTGCTTACCGACCGCAGGCGGAGCCCCGCGAGCAGGGCCATGTGGCCCTGGCCAGGAGCTCGGGTTTCCCGCGGTGACCACAGTGTGCAGCAGCCTGCGTCTGCAAGGCTGGCTGGGGACTCGCACAGGCCTGAGGCTTCGGAGTCACAAGGAAAGGCAGGTGGAGCAGAGGAGGACGAGCCGACACTCGGGAGAAGGGCTTCCCGGGGAGCTCAGCGAGTCTGCGCTCCGGGCGCGGTTGACGCCAGGGTGAACGTTAAGCTTTATTTTAAAGCATGTGTCGGCAGGAGGATACAGGCCGCCAGCTCTCCTCACAGGCCTCGCTGCTCCTCAGAGCGCTTCTCCCATCATCCTCTCACTTTCCAAAGCAGCTCTGGAATCCTCCTTCGAAAGCTTCTTTGCAGGAGGGGTAGACTATGCAGGGGATGCTGCTGTCCAGCACCACCCGCCAGCGCCCTGCCCAACACCACGCTGGTCCAGCTGTCAGCCCACCACAAATGCCAAGCGTGTGGATAGCTCACGAACAGCCCGGTCCGGTGCCCTTGCCTGACCTGGCCACTCTGACGCCTCAGTGCCGCTGCGCCGCTTGCAGGGGCTGCAGCCTGGCAGCCACGGCGCACCTAGGTTTTCAGCCTGGAGCCTGGGCTGCGCCACCTTCAGGCGTGCTCAGCGGACCCGCCGCGGAGGCTCTAGCGCTGCAGACCACGAACCCGGAGGTGGGGCGACGTCGGGTTGCGCGCAGCCTCTCCCGCAGCTCCCAGCTGGCTCCACAGGAAGGGGCGCTGTTCCTCCCCAGCATCTACTGCGCCTCCGCCTGCCGGCACGCAGGCTTCTCCACTCCCCACCCCCAGGACCCGCCTTTCAAGGCCCTTGAGACCACGCGTCCTCCGCTTCCGAAGCCCACGCGTGCTTCCCTGCACACGCAGAGATTTCCACCCACATTCTTTTCAGTCACACAACACTCATCTCATTTCTCCTCAGGGTTGTGCCAAAGCGATTTTAAACCCATCTTTTAAAATTCCTTCCCTAAAAAAGAAAAACAAAAAAGAAAATTCCTTCTCTTTTCAATGAGGTACCACTATATTTTTATGATTCAGTGTGAATTTTTGTTAATTTCTATTTTTTTTATATTGTTGAAAAGATAGCTGATTCTCTTTTCCTTTTTAGGATTTCAAGTTGAATTTTATAAGGAAAATGTAGCATTTATTAATATATGGTCTTTCTTCCCTAAGCATTACCCTAATGCAGAGCATTAATGGAGGGTCTAATAGGAGAACATTTCTTTTGGCAGAGCAAAACCTTAGTCATAGGGTACTTATTTATTTATTTGGTTTTGGGTTTTCTTTCTTTTTTTTTTTGAGACAGGCTCTCATGATGCAATGCAGGCTGGCTCTGACCTCCTCCTGCCTCTGCCTCCCAAGCGCTGGAGTTATAGGCAGCTGCCTTCACTCCCAGCTGAGAGATTTTTTTTTTTTTTAATGCATTTAGTTTAGGATCTACCGGGTCTCACTACACAGATTGGACTCCCAGTGATCCTCCTGTTTTCAGCCTCCCAAGTGCGGGGATTACAGGCCAGTGACTGCTGGCGGCAGTGATCTCAGTGGCTGACTCGAGTCCCGGGGGCAGGGCCAGCACCACACACGAGATCGAATCATTGTCCCTGAGTCTGCCTAAGCAGGCACTTTAATCCTTTGAGCTATCTGGGGCCCTTATTCTTTTAATATATGGCTTGATTCAATTTGCTAATATTGTATTTAGAATTTATACATCCATATTCATGAATATGGTTTTCTATTTTGCATAGTGCTCAATTTTTTTATGTATTATGCTAGTTATTTCAGAATTTCTTATTGCTTTTTCCCTGGAATAGCCTGACAAGATAATCTTTCACTTGATGTTTTCATGAAATTTATGCATAACATCAACAGGGTTTGACATATTTTCTGAGAAGTATTTGTTTAACAACTTTAAAAATTATTCCTACATTTATTTTTCTGATTTTCCTTCTTTTACTAAATAGGCCTTGGGAACGTTTACAGTTATTTAGTTCATTTCTCCAGTTATTTGCTTGATTTTAAGGCTTTTTGCTTTTCCTTAAATCCCCTCCAAGCCAGAATTTATTCTTACTGGGAAGCTAACAACCCGCCCCACCCGGCCAGGCTCCGGCCCGGGGACCCGGGAACCCAGGCACCCCGGAACTCAGGCACCCTGGAACCCAGGCACCCCGGAACCCAGGCACCGGCCAGGGCTGCCTCGCGCAAGGGCCTCGGCAGGCGGCACCTGCGCTCCCATCTCGGCTCGCAGAGAACCGCCAGGCACCAGAACCTCGCAGAGCACTGCGCTGTGCAGGGCGTTTGCATCTTCTGCTCAATCAGACTTTCTTGTCATTTAATTCCTTCCTTTTCCTTTTTTTGTTTTTTATTCATTCTTTAGCCGCTGGTGATGCTTTATGTTTAAATTCTACTTACAGAGCACTCGTGTTGACTTTACTCAAAAATAACTTAGCTGAGACAGTTTGATCTACTCCTCTATTTTCAACTACTTTGGTTGATGTATTCTATTGCCTGGTGGCTACCACATTACTGAATTTTTATGCTTGATTTAGTTTAATAACTTTCTTGAAATATATTCTGCTTTAAAAATTTAAAAATAGTTCAATTTTATTTTTATTATAAAATAACATATACTTATTGTTAAGTAGCAAATCAATAATAGAATAAAGGAAAAGTAAACTTCAAAAATTCCTTATTTAATAATAAAAATAATTTTATGACAAGACACATCGAATATGTGAAGATACCTCATCTTAATCAGTAGAATTGTTTCATATTGTATTTTTTTCCACTTAAAAATATCTTAAACTTTTTTGTATTATGCAATATAGAAAATCTTTCTTAACGGCTGCACACAGCTCTATCTGCCTCAGTAAGGAAATTAACTGATGCATGTTCAATGTATTCATTGTTATATTTAACTTTATCAAATCAGTTCACTTTTATGTTAATGTTTCTTTATTTTTTCCCTATAATTGGCTGTCCTGATTGTCTATTTGTTTTTCTTCCTTCTAATGTCCTAAGAGTACCAGGTCTCGCTCCTACTCTTATGATTTAGTTTGTTCTGGGCTGGCTCCCACCACGGTGTGCTGCTCGGAGCTTTATGATTTATTTTGAAAGCTTTAAAATTTTAACTTTTTTCTCTAGAAGTCTTAAGAATGAAACTGTGTTTTATCTGAACACAATGAGAATCCACACCTCACTATGCGGACACTAAAGAGGCAAGCTGGGTGTCATGATCGTTTATATTTTTAACATCATCTGCTTACTCTGTATTTCAAGTTTTTCATTAAAATCTGCCTTAATCTTTACAACTACTTTTTAACAGTATTCATTTAGTTATAACAATATATCTTAGTAACTTACCTGCCATCTTTTCTAATCTTTGCCAAATTGTGATTAGGAGTTATTTGTGGTATGTCTTGACTGTTACTACCTCAGGTTCTTTTCTCTGAAAGATGTGTGTGACGCACTCCTAAATTTTAAGTCATTTTGTCATATTTTTATTTCACTCTCATAGAAAAATAATGCTTTGGCTTGCTGGAAGATTCCACTTTTCACTCAGAAGTCTATAAGCATGTTTTGAATATAACAATTTCTTGTTTAAATACTAACACATACCTGTGTGTGCACCACTGCACACTTGCTCACATGCTAAGCTGGCAGTTCTTGGTTGTGGCTTTCTCTCTCTCCCTGCCCCTCTATCTATAGTGTGAATGAGCTCAACCCTCGCAGCCAGTGTGCAGCCTCCCTCAGGAGCGCCACCCTCTTTGTGCCCTGCGTGACATGTGGGAGTGTCGCTTTCAGCAGTGGAGCCGTCAGGGTCCCAGTTGGCTCTGGCCTGGCCCTGTAGCTCCCCTCAGTCTGCCTCTGCAAAAGCACTGTGTCAGCAAGAGTCTGCCCTAGCACCCAAAGGTGATCCTGATTTGCATCCAGGGCTAATTCTGGGAGAACCGGAGAGTGAGCGGCGCCCTGAGTGAACGCCACCTGTGGCCGGCACCCACAACCGCATCTATCCTAGGCATCTGTGCATCCGCTGCCGCACAGCGGGCCACCCAGCGTGGTGGCTGTGACAGAACCTGTCCTCCACTCCGTGATTCCTGCTGACTGCACCTGTCTTCCCCGTGGTCTCTCCCACACAGTCCTAGTCAGTGGCGGCGGCTGGCGTGGTCACAGCGCACAGTGGGCTGGAGGAGAAGGTAGCGGCCATCCATGCTGCAGGCCCCTCAGGGCTAAGCGTGACCTCCCTCTCCAGCACAGTGGCCTGGACTCTGGGAACTGCGCTTCCTGCATGTGACCTGGGCCCAGGAAACGAGCCACACGGCAGCCAGGCCTTCCGCAGGCTGTGACCCCACCATGTGATGTGCGCACCTGAAGCAACCCCGAACCCAGACTGCACAGGTGGGGCAGCCGCCCCCCTCCTCCTGCGGTGCGTGTGAATCAGTGGAGCAGAGGAAGCCAGGGTCAGGGCCTGGGGCTGCGGCGGCCCTGGGGGGGCAGTGATTTCAGCACAGTTAATAAAATAAAGAGTGGGAGAGGGCGAGGAGAGAGGAGAGGGAGAAAAGCCTTTCTCCTCACTCGTATGCTCCAAGAATAAACCTCTCTTAACTGTCTCTTTTTAACTTACATGCATCTCTATGCTCCCACTTAAATTTAAATTTTACTTATTAACAGAAGCTAGCTTGCTCTATGCCTAGTTTCCTACTTGAGCTTTGTCAGGGCTGAGGAGGGAGCCCAGGGCCCTGTGCACTCCAGGCAAGCACTCAGCCACTGTGCC
Source organism: Tympanoctomys barrerae (assembly GCA_002564285.1). Classification (NCBI taxonomy): domain Eukaryota; kingdom Metazoa; phylum Chordata; class Mammalia; order Rodentia; family Octodontidae; genus Tympanoctomys; species Tympanoctomys barrerae. Next base: position 21,713 of record NDGN011476301.1, read on the forward strand.
ACACCCCCCACTCCATCCTCAGCTCGGATTTTTTCTGAAGTTCTGCTGTACAGAGCTGCATCTGTCTGCACTTTGAGCCTGGGCCCGTCTGCGAGACTGCGTCTCCTGGCTTCCTCCTGCATCGCTGGCTGAAGGACCTGCGGGCTTCACATCTTTTTTCACAGATCTGTGAAGATACCGTTTGGCCCTTCTAGCCTCTGCTGCAGATCTTGTCTTGAGAGAAATTCTTTCTTTCTATAAGATTCATGAAATTCCACTGCAACATAGTATTTCAGAGCTTCACAGGGGATGGGTGTGTGTCAACGTTTTCCATTGTCTGGCTCATTGCTTGCCAGGCGCTCGAAGCTCGTGCGGCTGCGGTCTGCAGCCTCGGTCACCCCTTGTGCTCTTCTCTTGAGTTCCGTTGGCTGCTCTCCTCCTTGTATCTTCTGGCTCTGGCGTGGGCTGAGCCTGCTCTGCTTGCTGTCCTGCTTCCTCCCCAACCATTTGGGGCGTGATGTGTTTCAGACACAGTGGCTCCCCTTTCCTCAAATCCTTTGATTAAGCTTTTTTATTGTTGGTTTATTTAGTGAATCAAAATTACACTGGGTAAGGGAATGGAGTTCGATTCCCCGTGTGCTGTGCCGGCCTGCCCCCAAGGCACACTGAGACAGACAGCGATTGAGACTAGGCGTGGTGGCCTGCGCTTGTAATTCCAGCACTTGGGAGGCTGAAAACAGGAGAATCACTATGAGTCAGATCTACATAGTGAGACCCTGTAGACCCTGTTCTAAACACAGAAAGAAAAATTACCCTGTGTATAAAACAGCATTCCCTGTGCAGGAGGACGTAACGTATCATAACACAGTTATCTTCAAAAAGTCAAGATGATTATGAATATAAAATTTGCATTCTTCAAAGCTCAAATATTTACCATTTACATTTATATTGCATTTTTAACTTTTAAGAACCTTTCTTTCTAATTCCTGGGTAATCACTGGTGATCGCAGTACGTTTTTGCTTCCTAAACAAACTATACCAGTATCACCAGTTTACTCTATGACATTCTTTGGAATTTCTCTTTTGTTCTTTCCTTACCTTGGGGTTAGTTTGCCTTGTTCCTCTTTGTCCCTTTTCTTGTCTATTGTTTCTTTTCCTTAAACAGTAGTATTTCTTGCTCATATGTTAATAAAAATGAAGAAATATATTTCAATGCATACCAGTAGTAAGTTGCCCTAGGTCTTCTCTGCCATGTGCTCTCTGGCCCTTCGCAGCTCCCTCCCTGACCTGCATGGCCGGTGTGAGCTTGGGTGGTGGCCGCAGGGCTGGAAGCATACTTCTCTTACAGGCGCGGCAGGTGACACATGGAACCAGCAGGCAGCTGCCCCAGATGTGGCCAGCTAAGTCCGAACAAGGGTGATCACTGTAGGGGCGACAGCTCCGAAGGACACCACCCTCCCCAGACATGCCCTCCCATTTCATAAGTTCTACGATGTTATTTTCATTTTGGCGCATTGGGGAAGTTAGCAAAGAGTTTTCTAGGAATTCTCAACTATTTCCCTAGATTTCTACCTTATCTCGACAACCGCTCTGTGTCAATTCCTGATGGCACGACAATCAGGAGACAAAAGCACGTCCCGCCTTGCATTCTCCACCCAGCTCCCCCTTGGCTTTGTGCTCCAATGGATCCTCTGCCCCTCCGATAGGCCAGGTAGTCATTAAAATACATTTTCTTCTGGCCTCACTACCTATCATTCCCCCTTCTGCATTGCAATGTTTATGGAGTTTTGAAATAAACATGTGAGTTTATTCCATCATTTTGAAATGGAAGCTCTAATATATAAGTCAAAGTACACTACTTTTATAAAGAAAACATACAAAATTGCATTTTGGGGGGCACCAGGAATGGACTTCAGGCCCTTGCCTTTGCCAAGCAGGCGCTGAGCCACTGAGCTACATCTGGGCCCCACAGAGTCCATTGAATCCATTGCAGCTCAGGCCTACCAAAGCCCACTGCATGTTGGGGCAGTAGGACGAGTGCCGGATGCTGGTCCTGAAAGGCTGACCACACCTAGCTCCTGCTGTTGAGAAACTTGCAATTCATTGGCAGGAGGTCCAGCAAGCAGACAGACAAGGTTGATCCAGAGCAGCAAGGCAATGGGAAGGCCTATGCAGGAGAGAGAGCAACTGCAGGCCGGGCGAACTGCCCCTGCCAGGGCCTCAGGAAGGGTGTCAGAGTGATGGCCAAGGAGGTGTGGAAAGGTGCGTAGCAGGTGGACGGGAAGTAGGAGCGAAGAGGGCAGAGTGTAACAAAGCCTACAGACTAGACGTCCATACCTTTGCAAGTCATTCAGGGCGGCAGGGGCCTTGGGTAATGGGTCCTGGGTCCTGGGTTGGCAGCAGGTGGGAAACCCAGAAAAAAATCAGGAGCTGGACTTCAGAGGACCTGGAAACCCCCAGCCACGGTGCAGAGCTGTGGCCTGGAGCCCACGACGCTCCACTCCAGAACCAGGTTTTCCTCTCATGCAGAGGTTCTGACAACAGCTGAGACAGAGATCCCGGGTCTAATCAGATGCTGGGACACCAGCAAGGAGCTTGTGGAGGTGCTTAAGACCCAGAGAAGGAGGACCTCGTGTGCGTAAGAGTTGGATGTTGCTGGAGTTTGGGAGGATCTTGAGGGTAAAATTAGTAAAACCTGTTAATCCAGTTCGGTGAATGAGGAAAATGGATATATCTATACCGCTCCTGGTCTTGACTGGTGTCCGAGAGGACGGAGCCATCTCTAAGCTTCACCGAAGAGCATGAGAGGGTGCTGTGGGGGAGCAATCAGAGTAGCCGGGTTTCTCCGTAGGCACAGCATCAGCAGGTGTCCCCCTTCGAGGAATCTCAGAGACCAACACACAGGCCAGAGTGTGCACAGGTAAGACCCGCTGGAGGAACCGACTCCCTCATCGGTGGAGGCAAGAGCGCCGTGGGCTGCAGGGAGGCCCCGTACGCTGCCTGCACTACGAGGGAGAGCTGTTTGGCTCCAGTGTTTCCCGGAAGTGCCCTCACAGACGTGCGCAGAAACGCGCTACTTAGTGACGCCTAGGCGTCTTCGGGCCCCGCGAAGCTGATGAATGAATTAATCATCACAGAAAGAGTCACTTTGGACTTGCTGAATTTGTTTGTTCTTGTTGCACTGGGGATTAAACTCCATTCCTGGACGCTCACGTGCACAGGCTTTGCCTAGGATCTGCAGCCCTGGCCCTGATTTATAGGGGCAGCCAAAACGTTTTGTCCTGAAGGCCTAGCCCTAGAGCCCTATACACATGGTGCAGAAACGTTATGAAAATTGACCACACCCAATGGATAGTTTCAAATGAGAAGTAAAGAAGGCCAAGGGAAGCTGGCTGGTGAATTCTGGTGAGAACCACCTGAAGGGGCCCCGAGGAGGGTGGGGAAGTGGCTGAGTAAGATGGGGGGGGAACGGCCTCATAGAAAGTTCCTTATGGAAGAGTTTCAAGAGGGGAAAAAAATGGCCCCAGCATCAAGTGCTGCACTCAGCGTAAATAAAAACTTTCTGAAAATCCATTTACTTGGTGATCCAGTGGCCAGTGGTGGCTCAGGGAAACACCCTAGGTCGGGCCACAGAGGTGAGCCACAGGAGCACGCTCGAGGACAGTCCAGAGGAGGTGCAGGCGGTTAAGACAAACACGAGGGGCCAGGGACTTAGTTTGGCGGCTCAGGTGCCTGAGTGGCAGCCGAAAGGCCCTAAGTTCTATTCCTAGTACCAAAATAAATAAATGGTTAGAGGACGGAGATCCCAGGAGAGACCTGGCTGCCCCGCCCACGGCCGCAGAGGAGCAGAGTTGAGGCAGAGCAGGGTGGCTGAGAGCGAGCAGTAAGAGGAGCCAGCAGGACCCGAAGAGAGGGGCAGTGACATTCTGATGTCAGCAGGGACCCGTTCCTGAGTCTAGAAGGAGGCAGGGCAGGAACACACGGTGTCAGCCGGAGGTTGACCTGCATACAGTGCAATATATTATACTGTGAACAGTTTAATTTGCACCACCACACAAGACAGCAGTAATTTTGAAATGGAAAATAGATTTGTAACTCCAGTGGGTGTTTCCTCTTCAGGGAATTTATACAGAATGACACATGCTGGTTCCTGGAGTCATGGTGGACTTTGCTCCTCTGTGGAGTACCAAGTGTCAGGCGAGGGTTGTGTGTGTAACAGGACGACACATCTATAGATCGATTTTTTATGAGAGCATAACTTACTTCGGCTTCAAAACGTCATTCATAATGAAAAGTCGCAGGTTGCTAAATTCAATTTGCTGAAATGCAGTGACTTTTTAGTGCTGTCTCACCACGAGATTTCAGCTTGATCTGCCTTGGCATTCAACACTCCGTGAGCTGGGTGAGGACGGAGTCCTCTACCAGCTGCCCCTAGACTTGGCCTCCACTCTCGTCCCTTTAGGGCTTGCTTTGGGATGACAGAGTCTCACCTAAGGTCTCACTTTAGTGAACTATCAAGCAGTGATACTCCTTGTCACATGCTGATTCAAATATCTAGGTCTGGCTTCTGTCATCCCCATGACACTTGAGACCATGAGGTGTCCTGGGGGTGAAATCCGCACACGGAGACGTTTCATCCAGACCCCGGCCATGACCCTTTGGGTTTTGGCCTACTGCAGAAATAAATGAGCTCTTATTTCATCCATGGTTGGGTTCGTTATCTCTTAGAAAATCTAACACCGATTATTTTAAGACTGCTGTCATATCCTAATATTAGTATGTTTGCAAAGATTTGAACATTTATGTAAAATAAAAATAATTTTATTTTAAAGTATTTGATTTATTAAAATCTGCTGAATGTCAGTTGCTACTATATGACTCGAGGGCTGTCAGGATGATTGAAACCTGTAAAGTTATGTCAAACAGCAGTGCTTTCTAAAGCATGTTCCATAGGATGCAATTGTCCAGAATTTTTCAAGGGAAAGTATTAACCCCAAATCTTTTTCCTGGTGTCCTTCCTTCTCTTAGACATTCACAAAGAATTAAATTAGTGCATTAAATGCTATGAAAAGTTTTCAGAAGTTAGAGGCCTCACACTTTCTGATTTCAAAGCTTACTTGGAAAGCCACCATAACTGAAACAGCATTGATGGGGTCCAAAGGCCATGCACGCCTGTGGGACAGAGCAGAAGAGAAACCCCTACTCCATGTAGATAATGAAGATTGAGAAGGGTGACAGGTCCCTCGAGGGGGAAAGAACAAATTTTTTAGCAAACAACATCAGAAATCCTGAGTATACTCATGAGAAGGAAGTATCACTACTTTCTGTAATGTACAAAAATCAACTCAAAGTGGATTAATGATGTGGGCATGAGGTTTGAAACCTATCACTCCTAGAAAATGAAATTAACTGGAAAGATCATGACATTGAACTTGGTAATGATTTTTTCCCACTGAGGAAGAAACCAGGAGGATCACTACAAGCTACGGAGTGAGACCCTGCACAAAAACAGAAAAAAAAATTAAGAAAAATACATTAAAAATAATACAGAATTTCAAAACAAGATTATAGAAAATCAACAATGGTTGTTATATCACATACTGTTATCTTTAAAGTAGCCTTTTAGATTATCAAAGATAAGCATGTGAAATTGGTCAAAAATATTAAGCATTAGCTATTCCTCATAATAAACCAATAGAAATTAGTAGTACAATTGTTGTAGCTGTTGTGTGTGCGTGTGTGTGTGTGCGTGATTTTTCTTCCCTTCTCTCTTTTCTCTTTTCCCTAGCAGTTTCTCTCCCTTTCACAGTATCTATTTTACCTTTCAGATTTTATTTACTCTTTAAACTTCTTCCAGCCAGGGAGACAATGCAATACTTACACATGCAGTCTGACCTATTACACTATGAGTACGGGCTCCAGCTGCATCCATTTACCTATAAAAGCCTTGCGTTTATCTTTCTGTATAGCTGAGTAACAGTCCATTGTATAAAAATATCACATCTTTTTAAAAATCCATTCCTCAGTTTACGGGCATTTGGATTGTTTCCAGGATTTAGCTATGACAAATTGCAGGGCTCTAAACATGGGTGCACATTTTTTGCTGTGGTATGATGTTTTCAATTTTTCTGGGACAATAGCCAAAAGGGGACTAGCTGGGTTGAATGGGACTTCCAATCCTAGTTTTTGAGGAATCTCCACACTGATTTCCACAGTGCTTGCACCAGCCTGCACTCCTACCAATAGTGGAGAAATTTTCTTTTTCCCTCACGGCTTCCCCAGCATTTGTTGCCGCTTGATTTCTAGATGATAGCCATTCCTTCTGGGGTGAGATGACATCTCGGTGTCATTTTAATTTGCATTTCTCAAATGACCAATGATGTTCTATATTTGTTATATTTTTATTTGTCATTTATATTTCTTCATCTGAGAAATATATATTCATCGTAGAAGCCCACTGTTGAATGGGTCCTTGAATTTGGTTTTCAAGTCCACTGTCTAAGGGACAGTTGGCTAAAATTTTTTCTTAGTTCATGGGTTTTCTTTTTATTCTGTTAGGGAGGCATGCATTACCATGATATGAAAACCAGAAAAAGATGCAACAAAAGAAAAAAACTACAGGGCAAGCTCCCTAATGAATATAGATGCAAAAATCCTCAATAAATAACATACTAGTGAGCAGAATGCAACAAACCATCAAGAAGATTATATACCATGACCAAGTGGGATTCCTCTCAGGAATGCAGGGATGGTTCAACATATGCAAATCAATAAATGTAATACACTATGCCAACAGAGCCAAAGGAAGAGTCACATAATCATCTTCTTAAATGCAGTAAAAGCTTTTGACAAAGTTCAACACTTGGTTATGATAAAAACCCTACAGAAAGTCTGAGTAGATGGTCTCTACTTCAATCTGATAGAACTCATCTATGACAAACCAACAGCCAACATCATATTAAATGGGCAAAAGCTGAAAGCATTCACTCTAAAATCAGGTACAAGACAAGGATGTCCACTATTACCATTTCTACTCAATATAGATCTGTAAATATTATCCAGAACAGTTAGACAAGAGAGGGAAATAAACAAAATAAGAATTGGAAAGGAAGAAGTTAAAATATCATTATTTGCAGATGACATGATACTTTACATGGAAGACCAAAAAAACTCCTCTACTAAGAGACTGCTAGAATTAATAACCAAATTTAGTAGATTGAAGGATACAAAGTCAACACCCAAAAATCAATAGCATTCTTGTACACAAAAAACAGATGCACTTAGAGAGAAATTAAGGAAAAAAATCTTTCACAATAACATCCAAAAAAATGACATGCTTAGCAATCAATTTAACAAAAGAAGTAAGAGATCTATATAGTGAAAATTAAAGTACTTTGAAAAAAGAGATCAGAGAGGATTTCAGAAGATGGCAAGGTATTTATTACTCCTGGATAAGCAGAACTAACATAGTGAAAATGGCTGTACTTCCAAAACTGTTATACAGATTCAATGCAATCTCAATGAAAATATCATAATTATACTCCACAGATCTAGAGAAAACATTCCTAAAATTCATCTGAAACTACAAAAGACCTGTAATAGCAAAAGAAATCCTGGCAACAAAGACAAAGCAGGAGGCATCACAATCCCTGACTTGAAATATACTGCAATGCTACTGTGATAAAATCCTCATGGTACTGACAAAAACAAAACAAAACAACAACAACAACAACAACAAGAAAACCCAGACCTGAGGATTAAAGAAACAGGTTAGAAGATGCAGACAAAACTTCAAACATACTCAGCCACCTTATCTTTGACAAAGAGGTCAAACATGGATAAAGACAGTGTCTTTAATAAGTGGCCCTAGAAAAAGTGGCTGTCTGCATGCTGAACACTACAATTCGGCCCATGTCTATCACCATGCACAAAACTGCAGTCAAAATGTGTCAAAGATACAAATATTAAAATGGAAACATAAAATCTACTAGAAGACAAAGTAGGTGGAAATCTTGAAGGTATAGGTGTAGGAAGAATTCATGAACAAAAACCAAACTGCACAGGAACTACCTCCAAGAACTAACAACTGGGATCTCACCTTACTGAAAGGTTTTTTTTTTTTTTTTTTTTTTTTTTNTTCACATCAGAGGTAATGATGTTTTTGTAACAAAAGAAAAACAAAGTCTGCCAGCTCTAAGTTGTATCAACTTAGGCAAGTTTCTGTCTATGAGCTTCAGTCTTTCCGGGATGGCAGCATTAAATCATCAGCGTATGGAAAGCCATGCACGTAGGGAAGGCCCTACCTGGACTTGCTGCCGCTACAGGCTGTGCTGTCTGGTGACCTTGGTCCTTGACTATCTTTACCCTTATGGTGATTCTTCATTCCCTTTGAATTTATTGCTTCTAATTACTGTAATCATCCAAACTTCTGCAATCTCCCCTACTCTTCCTCGCACTGCTGTTCTGTGCTTCTCTGCTCTCCTTATGTGCTCAGCTCTGTCGAATGATGGCCAACTGGTTCTTCACATCACCAACCAATTTGTATTTCTGTCTTTCAAGAGGTAACATTTTTGTGGGTTTCCAAATTCTTGTTTTGTTTTCAAAGTATGCTTATCATTTACTGGAAATCTAGAGATCCTAGAAAAAAATGGTTTCTTGATTTTTCAAGTCTTACACTATTAAAAATTACAAAGAACAGCAGAACTCCCAGCACAAGGTTTTAATCCTAGTCTAGTCAATATTCTCCCCAGTTTTAGTCTAGATCCCTCCTCAAGCAAGCTTGAGACAAAAGACCAGGGCAGTACGTTTATATGGAAAGAGATGGCAGGCACAGCAGTGAAGACTGAGGAGTAGTCAGGCAGAGAGGAAATACAGAGAAGCGTGCGCATGCGTGCTCCCCGGGATTAGCTCTGAGGTGTCTTCTAGGAACCTGAAGAAAGGCATCTTAAATGGGGCAAAGAAGTGTTGATCTTACAGCTTCCGTTCCACTGCAGGCATGGAACCGGAAGCATTAGTGTCCTTCACTTCAAGGCTTCCAGCACCTGGGCCTGCGGGTCTCTGGGGTGTGTCTCTCTGCCACATCAGTACATTCTTGCACCAGACCGGATAAGTACACAGCACAGGTCTGGGGTTGCACCTGGGGAGAGCGAGGCAAAGATGGTGCGACGACCACAGGACACCCATGGTGGATAGTGAGTTATGCAACTCAAAATAGCTTGTAAGATTTTCAGTATTTTTCCCAACACAAAGAAATAGTGTTTGTGGTTATGTCCAATTACCCTGATCAAGGAAATAGATCTGATTATACATACTCTGCCTTCACTGAAATATCGCATTGTTCCTCAATATGTGCCAGTAAAGTTTTAAATTAAAAAAAAAAAAAAACCCAACAACAACAGAGAAGGCACTTAGGAAACTCTGGCGCTTGGTGACCACGTGCTGTTACATAGCACCAGACGCTGACCCGAGAAACAAGAGCATCACTGTGGGCGGGGCTGGATCCACATCCGGGCCCCAGGCAGAGCCGCGGTGGAAGCAGTGCGCCCCTCACACCCCTCGGACCTGCTGTGCTCACCTGAAATCCAGGCTCTACAGAGTCCTCTTCAAAGGGGCGGCTAGATAAAAGCTCAAAGACCTATTGAACAAGCTATGTTGTGGAATTAAAGCTGATTTTGATGCCATCTTTCATATCAATAATCCAGCTTCTCCCTTTGGGCTAGAGCAGTGGCTGGTGCAGTTACACAGCCGGCAGAATGACGCGGCCCTCGACTTGGCAGGCCCGAGTACCTCCGCCTTGGGCTGTGGTAGTGGGACTCTATACTCACGGTCGCTGTGAGCTGTGGAATCACAACAGATACTCTAGCGAACGAACTTTCTGGATGGATTTAGGACATTTTCTTTCTGGGTTATATCTTTTAAAAACAACAATCCTAGTTTCTCATAGTAATCAAGGCCTATAATCTTTTAAAAATTATCTATGCTGGCCTCCTATAGTTATGAAAACTAAATGACGAGGTGTCAGCCATTATTCTGAACAGAGTGAATCTGGGTGGCATCACTGGACGGCAGTGTTGCCTTATAGGAACCAGGACCTTTAATGTACCAGAAACCAAAGCTGTAGGAGAAAGAGGAGGAATCCTAACAACAGTCACTGGAAGGGGGTCTCAAAGAAAGCAAAGGAGCAGCATTTTTCCTTTAGCTTCTGCTTCTCTGGTGACAGTTTGAGTTTTTCATGGTGAGAAGGGCCAAGAACTTCTAGGAATGTGGCACCGAATGCTGCATTTTATTCAGTGCACACAGTGAGTCCTAGAAGACGATGTGTATTTTGGTACCATTCTCAGGTGTCGGATGGTTGTTTGAATTCCCTACCTTGGCTCTCTGGATTTGATAGGACCCAGTGCATCATGGGAAGTTTCGGGACAGACCTTGCTACAGGTTAGGTATGTCTGCCTTAATCTTGCAGAGACAAGATGATTCCTTGAAGCAGAAAGTAAGGCATTGCTGCAGAAAGGAGGATCTGTGCCGAGACACCCACCCGCTCTGAGGCTTGCCAGGGACTCCCCAGAGTGTCTCTACATTACTCGGCTGCTCTATTGCCACTGACTTTGCCAGGCCTGTGGCCTGAGTGACAGTATGAAGCTGCGATGGCCCCTCCTTTGCTGCAGATGCACTGACAATTTGCTTCAGGGTCCCCTGAGGAATGTATTGCACACAAATGTTGCACATGTTGCTTTCAAAGTCCAAGGTGGCCTGAACAAGCATCGTGCTTTGTGTCTTATGGTGTATGAGCTGCAGCAGCAAGAGATTTTCCACAATGGTCCAGATCTTTGGATCCTTCAAGGGCCTGCACTGTGAGAGGCTTCCACATGTCTGGGAGCTTCTCAGCAGCACGATGCTCTCCAGCGATTGGAGATGATCAGGGCCTTGCAGATTCTATTTTGGCAGAGAGCAATATGGGTGAGATGACTCAGAGGCACAATGATGGAGGTGCACTTCTCCCTGCCCAGCCCCGTGGTACATCCACAAGCCCCTTCTAAGTGGATCCAGAAGAGGGTACCAGTGCGGCAGCTGCACATCTCCTTCACTGCTCTAGAGCTGTGCCCATCTAGAGCATGAAATGCCACGTCCCCTACCACGGCCATGACTGGAGCTCACGCTGTTTTGCCACGGCCCAGCTCAGTTGTATGGTGGCCAAAGCAGTGGAGCAGATGGGCCTTCTGGGGGACTTCACCTGCCTCTGGTAATGGTAGTGCTCATCTCTGCAAACTCATCCAGAATGCAGGATCGCCTGAGCCGTTGTCCTGCCTGTGGGAGGATCATTTCACGGTCTCCGCTTACGTCTTGCTACCAAAGTGGGGCTTACTTATATCACAGAACGAGTGGAAAGAGTCTCTTGCTTACTACAGTTCTCTACTAGCTCTGGCCATGTGGTCTTCATAGGAACTGTGTTCAGAATCACGGCATACCCTAAAGATGTGACACGGGCTGCTGCGGTAGTTGAGACATTTCAAACATGTGGGGGAAGAGGTGACACAGATTGTAAATCTGGCTGTCTGTAACTGCTTTGGAAAGCCTGTGGAAAGAAAAATAGGAGAACCGAAGAGTCTTCGTAGCTCCCAAAGTTGCAGTGAAGAGTGTTATGAAATCTAGNCATGCGAGATTATCCAAGGTGTAAACATAAATGAGCACATGGCACCCCAGGTTCTCAGTGCCAGAGTAATGCCCTCATAGCAGAGAATGGGGCCCTGTGAGTTGGGACTACGTATCCCACACTTGGATGTGTAGTCCTGAGCGCCTAAATTCTGCTGACTCTTCCATGCTGGAAGAATCAAATTCTTCTTTTGATTAACCCTTTCTCACCTTGCCTTATAGTCCAGACACCTGCCCAACCCCCCGGAAGCTCACTTTTGCATCCATTCCGTGATTCCTGCCAGATCAGGCGGCTCATTTTTGTAAAGGCCTTGCACCTGTCCGGGGTGACGCTCTGGATGTCTGTGCTCTTCGTGGCAGGAAGGAGAGCCAGCTGGTCCTAGCTGCTCCATCAGGAACTAATGAAAGTCTCCTCTTGGACATCTTTATTATGGGGCCTCCAGTTGCAGGAAGGCCACACTCCTCAAGGAAAGGAAGAATTTGATTCTTCCAGCATGGAAGAGTCAGTGGAATTTAGGGGTTCAGGATTACATACCCAAGTGTGAGATACATAGTCCCAACTCACAGGACCCCGTTCTCTGCTATGAGGGCATTACTCTGGCACTGAGAACCTGGGGTGCCATGTGCTCATTTATGT
>NDGN011476311.1:0-20559 GCA_002564285.1 Tympanoctomys barrerae
AAAGTTTTCATATTTCAAAGTAAAACTAGCAATGTGACTTCACAACATACTGTACGGTAGCTTCACATCGCAAGGGCTGCTCTAAAAAAACTGGATGATCACTGTTGTGCTGCCAGAGGCAGGAAAGCATTAGGACATCGGAGTCCCACCCCACAAGCGCTTGCCACGGGCCACAGCTTCCTAAGGACACTTAGGCCCAGCCCTAGTTTAAAAAGTACAGCAAAAGAAACTGACACCCAGTGATACTGGCTGATCCCATTACATCTTGATGTGCAGAACTCCTGCTCCAGTGGACTGATATGAAGTGTGTGGATAAATAAATTAACCTGCTTACTATCTCTACATCATCCAGAAATATTTAATTTTTATTTGTACTAAGTTAGCTTCTACTCTACCGAGTTCTGAAAGATTGGAAGATAATTAGACCTCGGTTTCACTTGCAGTCTTAAATATAATGAAAATTAACAAGCTTTTCTGAAAAACCAGTCAGTTTTGAACCATTAAAAGCATAAGTATATAGACATTTACATGAGAATTAAAATTAATTTGGTTATCTTTAGGCTGAAATTTAAAAATTTCTTAAAAAGAAGTACTCGAACATTTTAATTTTTTTGGAAACTATGACAGCAAATAAACTTTCAAATTACTGGGGAAAATACTGTTAAAAATACAACTAAAATTTTACTACATAAGTACATTTTAACAAACTTTTGATCTGTTTTCCATTAAAATACTACTGTATAGCAAGTAAATCCAGAATCAATTGGCCACTTGGTGCTTTGAAAGGGCTTCTCAGTCTTAGTGTTTTTGAAATCTCTCATAAACCACACTTAGCAGACATATTATATTCCTTTTGCTCTCCAGATTATACAAATATGTTAAAATAATGTTAACAGCAGTTCAAATTTTTGTGTTTCTAATCCAGAAAAGTTGAGGCAAACTTAATTCATTTCTGAAATTAATATAATCAACCAATATTCTAGCGGCATATAGCTTAGTTTGCTGGAAAAGTCCTTACTTAGAGTATGTAACAGAATGTGTGTTCATTTTTATTTTAACTAGTTGACCTCTGAGCAGGCTTTGTAATAGGCGTGTACCTTACAGGAGAAAAGACATCAAGGTGCATCTCTTTGGGCACAAAGAGATGCTCTTGTTCTGTGACCCATTTTGCCTGATTTGGATGTGAACGCAAAATTCTAATAACAGTAAAGTAACTGCTGAGAAACAAGAAACACAGAACCTCATGAAAATTTTGCTTTTCAATATAGAAAAAGCATTTTTGTAAATTCAATAGAAGGTACTATGTTCTACACAAACATATCAGGACTTTCATCAAAATTTATATTTAATAAAAGTTCACATATTACTAAGAGCCCAGGAACTAAGTAAGAGTAATTTATTTTATGTTGCTTCTGTGGAATAAAAAATATCTCAAATTAAAATTTATAACTGAAATTTCATTTTTTTCTAATGTATGTACTTTTCCCGTTTTTCCCTCAGGGGGAAGCTTGTCTTATCTTTTCCTCACATTTGAAGACTTAAGATGTGTCACAAGGGGACAGGACAGATAAATGTTCAAAAGGAAATGTGCTCTGATTATTTCAAGAAAAACTAGTCTCACCAAGAAAATTTACTTTAAAGACTTTCTTTGGTGATATTTTAGTAATTAATCAAGGTTATTGCCTGACTACACAAAATTAAGTCACAGTCTAAAATTTCCAACCTCCAAACTGTTCAAACTGTTTCTCCAACATGGGTATTAAGTAACAGCAAAACATCTTTGGTGATATCTGTATTCTTAGGAAAATCTATTAAAAAGAGATTAACTTGCAGGTGCCTATGTAAATATGAAGTTACCAGGGACAGGTACAGAAAACTCAAAATTTACATAGTAAATCTAAAACAGAAATGCACGTTAGCAATGAGGCACTTTCTTTTTAATATTTAATAAAGCTGAACAGTTCACTATAGTATATAACATTTATTTTTCTTAAGGAGTTAAATTTATGTAACACTTGAGCATACAATATAATTGAGCAAACTCACTACATTTATAAAATGTGGTATGTTAGTATGGGACAGATTTTCAAGGATTAAAGAAATAGCACACTTTTCCAGAAGTAGCTGAAAGCCATTACTTGTTACCAAACCCCCAGAATAACTATTATGTCATTAATAAACCTTTTTTCCATACTTAAGTATCTTATTAATTTAGAGATAAGGCCCTATTTTGATTTCTGTATTAACTAATGTGACTACTCCATTTAAAATGGTATTTATAAACAAATCACATTTTTTATCTAAAGTTTTTTGACGCTTTTATATCTGATTTTTTAAGGCAGATAAAACAGAAAACAGTCATCTATGGAAATAATAATTCAGTTTATTGCTCAATTAACAGACTAAAGAATAATTTGGGTTTATTATGTAATTTAACAGATGCAGACAATAGGTTATTCATATAAAGTCTTTTTTTAAAAAAATACTCTATATTTATAAAGCTAACCAAAAAAGGTGCTTGTATGCTTTCTCTCTACTTGGTTTCTTGTAAGTTCCATAATCTTATACAAGGAATAATTACCTGGGAATTTGGTGTATTACAAGCCATAAAAGAAGTCCCATATGTAGAAAGTTACAGCTGGTATACTACACGAGTTCAGCTGAAGAAGTTGAGGTTTTTAGTAGCAACACCACACCACTTAGGACCATCAAAAAAAAAAAAAAAAAAAAAAAAAGAAAGAAAAAAGAAAAGAGAAAAAAAGAAGTGTACCTAGCCCCAGAGGACAGTTAATGCCCTTCTTTATGGAAGATGTTTACATATTTTGGCACATATTCGTCCACTGCATTTCAATAAAAATGTTAATGAGTTAACATTAAATAAAGGAATTTTATATAAAATTATTCTCAATTCTATACCTTTCTTATAAAATTGTGGAATTATATATGATCAGGCAAGAGACCAAATGTAAAGAGATCTTCAATCTAAAACTTATTTATGGCCATAAGTTGTGACTTGGGAGACAAAATATCCAAGTTTTATTTTTGGTTTTCAAAATATACTCAATTCATTTTGAGTTCACTAAAATTATCTTTCATATGTAAAACACTATTTTAATCACTGATCTAGTTCTGACAAATTTTTACTAATTAAAAAAAAAAGTTTTAAATACCAGTGAAATGGATTTCACAAAAAAAATTTCTGTAGTTGGATAATAAATTGAGTTTTGGGTAGGGTCCAAAGCATTTAAGAAGTTACTGAAAGCATTTACAATTTTGCACATGAGCCCTTCCGGGGACCACCAGCACAGAGAAACACACAAAACACTGCTGTGACCCTGTTCACAAGTCAGAACAACGTAAGCTTTTATATAGGTCTTTGACTTAAAAAAGATATAAAAAAATGAGGAATTTTCAAGTCTTTCATATGATAAAATGTGTTGAGATTGACCTGTATTTTGTATGTTTCTTAGAGTTACACAATATTTAGTTCTATGAAACAATTTGGAATTCAGAAGGAATCAATTTGTGATACATTTTACTAGAAAATGCAGCACTTCCCTCACACATACAGTATAAAAGCTATGTGTTTAACACATAGATTGTGCTCTGATTTCTAAAACAAGCAGTTTTTCCTAATTTCCAAGCATTTCCCTAATTTTCAGAGGTTAAATATGTTTCAAAAATAATTATTAAAGTAATTTCTAAGGACATTTTTGGAAAACTGTAAATTTAAAAGGTTTTAAAATAAAAAGTTATATAATTTAAGGTAACAAGACTTTTTGTGACTCGCAGATTAACCCCAAAACAAATAGAAAACTTAATACAACTGCAAAATCAAGGAAATTATCACAGTTCTGAATTTTAATAGTCATGTATAAAACAATCCAATTTCCCTTTGATTACAGTATCTAAAATAAAATATTCTCAAACCATTAATTTTTGTTAGCATATTTACCAACTAAACTGTATACTATTTTATGAATATGTTTTGGAAATGTGATAACTAACATTTTTAACCTACAACTGTTTTGAGACATTTGAAATTCATAAAATGGCTAACGTTATCTGTTCTAAAACACCTAACATTTAAAGTCATCATTCAGAACCTCCTGCATGCCGCAATGACACACACCTAAGGCCAGCATAAAAGAAAAACAAGGTATTCGATAAACACAACAATAATGTAATGGTACATACATAAAATGGGCTATACAATGAGTTTCATGAAGCAGCACCCACTTGTCATAAGGCATTATGCAAGATGAATCTCACTTACACATTAATTTTAGTAGAAGTAAATGCGATCAGCTGCTGACATTTCAAATGGTTGTGAATCTACCTTCAGCTGTCCAGGAAATTACATACGGTCTGATCTGAGGGCTAACGTGCCTTCACTGTGCGGCTGGTGGACCCACGGATGACCAGAATGTTGACAATTATGATGTGCTCCAACATTACATAACTGGAATTCTTCACAGAACGACTTGCACACTCAAGAATAAACTTTTTTGTTTTTTTTTTTTTACACAAAAAGCATAGCAAGAATAAGAGTGGCTCAGAAACCACTTTTCTAAATATATTTCCATACAAAATAACTTCAGATATAATTTTCAGATTCTTGTACAGTACTCTATTTAATCAAGAATAAAATAGTAAGTATGTGAAAACTGCAACACCACAAAGACTGAGCCACATTACTAGTGTAATTAAACAATAGGACAGTCTTGGAACAGGCAAGCAAAATATTCAAAAGGCCCCATCACGGCTATGCACTGGGATTCCAACGAGGACTTGCACACCATGAGACAGCACGAATGCCTTATGCAGATGGTGCAGGAGCAGTGTGGCACTGGTTTGCTCTTAATAGAAACAACATGAATGCAACTGATAATTTAGAGACAGACAATGGCCTTATTTGCATGCTGAAAATCTGATTGTGTCCCTCTAGTCCACACACCGTTCACTGTGCAATCTGTCGACGAGTAAACAAATAGTGCAGGAGTCATTTCAGTGAAATCTAGGCCCCTTGGTCTAACCGAAATCAATTCTTGGTCGATACTGCAATACCATAGGGTATGACTATAAAATAAAAACAGATGATGAATGAGACTGTTGGCATAAAAACAACATAGTTTATATCTAATATAGTTTATATACAAGATTTGGAAAATTCACTCATAATTTATCCACTATTTCCTGATAATAGTGATTACTAAAGATTTAAGTTGTCATTTAAAATTTATCTTATTATATTAATGCTTTGATTTCTTTTGCTTGCCATTGTTTTTCTTGAGTCGAATTTTCACTAATATTCAGCGCTGGTCAAGTTCCAAGGTTGACAGATGCCACATGGAGGCTGCACATGTGACCAACACAATGCTCGGGGACAGCCAAGGTCAAAAATCATTTGGGTTTAATTTTACTATTCTGTTTTTGTAGAATCAGTATCAGTGATTCATACAACTCCTGGTATCTCTGGAGCTCAGCCAAATGATGAGGCCACTACCACAGGTGTCTTCTCCGTTCTACCTCACTCCTACCTACAACATGCCTTGTACTTTCAAGCTTTATTTCCCATTTCTGTTACCAGCTTTTTTTCTTTTTCTTTTTGGTACTGGGAATTGAAACCAGGACCTCCCACTTGCCAGACAGGAGATGTGCTGCTGAGCTACAGCCCAGTCTCATTCCTATTAAGTCTATATACTTTCTGTAATTAAACTCATCATTTTAGAGGCAGGGAGGTAGTCGCTCAGTGGCACAAGCGCTGAGTTCAATCTCTGACACCACACACACATAAAAATCTCCTACTGGAGGTAGAGAAAACTTGCCATTTTAGAACACATTCATAACATACAGAAGTATTAAACGGTCTACAACAGATGAAAGTACTCTAGTAGGAGAATGGCTGTGTTGACACTAGTCTAGTTTTACTGTAGATTGGAAAATATAAAAAAAGAAAAACAAGGAAAAAGGAAAATTATTTAAGTTCTGTTATCTGAATGTAACCACTACATAATTTTATTATCCTAGTATATTCTAGTGTATCCTAGTCTTTTTTACCTATACTATTTTTACAAAACTGGAATCGTATGTTCTTTGGTAATCAAATTTGTTCACTTAAGATTCTGTAAATGTATTTCCATACTATTTAATACATTTTGACACAATCACCTTTATAGCTATGTTATACTTTTAAAGAAATGAGTTGTAAATTAGCCATCTTTTTGCTGTACATTTGAGAGTATTCCTATTTTGCTATTATAAATTAATCTTGATCTAATGATTTATATCTAGTAATTTATATTCTTTCCCACAGATTCTTAGAAGTGAAATCACTAGTTGAAATAACTACACATTTAAAGGCATTTTGATAAGTACTATTATACTATTCTTCAAGAAAGTTATTCTGTTTGCTTTTCCAAAAGAAATGAGTGTCCATTATTCCAGAATCTCATCAATAGTAGCTATTATTCAATACCCATTTAATTTGGTAATAAACAGAAAATATTATTCTATTTCTTGACTTGTAAAGAATTTCATCATTTGCAGACGGCTGCTAGTCAATTATATTTCCTTTTTTTGGTAACATAAGTTAGTCTGTCTTTATAAGAGTTTATGTGAAATATTTATATAAGGGTATTAAATCTCTGACAAATACTGTGAATATTTTACTTAGTTTGAGATTTGTGGGCCGCTCCCACTCAGGGATCATTTACCTAACTATATTTTCTTCTTAATCTTTTTAGTACCATTTAAAAATATGTACCATTTTAAACAATCAAAAAGTTATGCTGGTGACTAGCCTGAAGCTCGCTTTGAATTCTCCCGCCCGTGTCAGTACAGTTGATGAACACCAGCCGCACGTGCCCTGCACTCAGCCTGCAGCCTGGCGCGCTGGCTGCGCGACTGCCTGGCCCCCTCTCCATTTTGCCGGCTCCCGCATCCGGCCGCTGCAGTCCTCCACCAACCAGGCAAGCCTCTGCCCACAGCCTCGGCACTGTGGGCCTCGGCACTGGATTTTTACATGGTGAGGTCTTTCACTTCCTCTTGATCAAAAACTACTTTGTCAAAGAGGCCTTCTTCAGGTATCTTATAAAAAAATACTCTTCTTACCTACATGACATTTTCTTCTAACACTAAAATTTAGTTGTTTGCTTGTTATTTGATAGTCATTAAAGTTCTATGAGAGACAGTGCTGTGTTCATTATCACTTCTCTGGGTAGAGAATGCCCAGTACACACAAAGTACTCAAAAGCTATCTACTGAGTTAACCTTTTTCTCTATTAACTTGAAATATGGTCTCTTATAGACTTTTATATACTCTTCTGCACTAGAATCCATCCCTGAGATACCTTTTTATTTACATGTCTGTGTTTAGTTCATTTGTCTATATTGAAGTTATTCTTTTCATGTCTATATTGATTTTAACTATTTCAGCTTCATAATACATTTTAATATAAGCAGTCCACTTATTATTTTATTACTCATTGAAAAGTTACTGGCCAGAAACAACTTTTGCATTTCTTGTGAACTGGAGAATAACTGCTGTCAAGTGAAACTAAAATCTGGCAAAAGCACATGTGGAATCACATTTGACTTCACAATTTCATCAAGGGGGGAACTGACATCTCTATAATATTTAACATTCGACTTAAATTTCTTCTGTGTGAAATGGAATTCTGGATATGTGCCAACTGAACTGGATGAGAACCAAATCAAACTTCCCCATAAGGTCAACATTGAACTGAACCACTGAATTTGGATCTGGTTTTTGTCCAACTCAGTTTGCAACCAGACTTGTGGAGACAATCAAGTTCAAGAACAGAGGTATCACTGCACAGGAGGCCTCAGTGAAAAATGGACACTGACCTACTTAGTGATTGACTCTGCTGATGACTTCCAAATGGTTCCACAAAAAACAAAGAGGAAGAAAGAGACTGAGAGACAGACAGAGAAAGAGGCAGGGAAGACAGTAAGAGGTGGGAAGAAAGTGAAAAATGGCAGAAAATGTAGTTCTATGTTAATTGGCAAATCTAGGTAAAGGATATAAGAATTTCAACTTTTAATTGTTCTTAAAATTTTTTTAACATTTAAAAATAAGAGCCTTAAAGGAAAAAAACAATACTTAACACTGAACTTTATCAAACAAAAGCATGTACTGGATCTACTGGACATTTTTTAGTGTGTACATAAAATATAAATATAAATATGTATTTCCATCCATCCATCCATCCATCCATCCATCCATCCATCCAGCTTAATATTGTGGGGGGAGAGAAGGATGCTCTCCCAAAAATATTAAGCCATGATTATATTTCTGATAAAATATCTACTAGACTTTCTATTCCTTTAGTATATTTTGAAATATTAAGATGCTTCACTGTATGTTATCACCTTTGTACCTACATTTGAAATCAGATTCAGTATTAGCTTAGTCTTGCTATCACACTTAAGCTACTTTCGTGAGATGAACCAAGAAGAGTTTCATGTTTTTCAATGATTTATTTTTTTCTGTGTTTTTTAGGGAAGGGTCTACAGTGTGTTCAGAGTTTCACTACTAGGTTGGACTCGTAGTGATTCTCCTGTTCACAGCCTCCCAAGTGCTGGGATTACAGGTGCACCCCACCACCAGGCCCTGGGGGCGGGGCCGGCACCGCAGGCCAGAGGATCAACCCCCACCCCTGCTCGCAGGTACTTTAATCCGCTGAGCTATTTGGCTGGCCCTTCAATGATTTAAAATAATATATATAATACAGGTATATATTGTAATTGCCTCCCTAGTGTAAGTAGCTGAAAGAGATGGTAAAATTTAAAACATAAGATAGATACTGTGAAACAGAATGAAATTGTTCAAAAGGAAAGAATAAACAAGATGGGGGAAAGAAGAAAAGAAGAGGAAAAAATACACACACACACACACACACACACACGATAGCTAACATAATTGTACTACTAATTTCTGTTAACTCATTGAAAGGAACATTTAGTGCTTTTATTGTCTGACCAACTGTGCATGCCTCTATCTGGTAAGCTGAGCAACTGCATGGAAGACAACAATATGCAGTAGAATAACCATTGTTAATCTTCTGTCATTTTGTTTTTAAATTTTGTATTTTTTTCTATTTTTATTTTATTCTCTTTAAAATATTTTCTAAAAAGATTAATATTTTCTTTGAAAATCTGACGAAATCATGTAAGTATATTTAGGTAGATTAATCCTTTAAATTTTTATACCTTTCACAAATTAGTGATTTAAATTTTCTTGTTGGTAAATTTTGATGCACTCTATTTTCATAAAAATTGCCTATTGTAGAAAATGTTGAGCTGGGGAGATGGCTCAGTGGAATAAGTGCTTCCTTGGCAAGCGCAAGGGCCTGAGTTCAATCCCCGGTTCCAACAACAACAAAAAATGTTTACAAAGTTAAAAATTAATGGTATAAAGCTATGTACATAATTTATACTTATAAAAAAGAGATTTTTTTTCCTCCTAGAAATTTCTTTTCTGTTTTTGGCTAAAGGTACAGCCTACTAATTATAAATTTTCTTATGAGACTAATATTCATAATAAAGGTTTTTTTAAAGAATGCTGGCAATTGATGTAAAAATCTGTTTTAGTTGGGCGTGGTAGGGCACAGTTCTACTCCTAGAATACTGGTAGGCTAAGACAGAAGGATCAAAATTGTCTGAGCTCCAGCTGGGCAATTTATTATGTCAGCAAGATCTGATCTCAAAAAAAATTAAAAAATGGCTGGGGATATAAGCTGAATGTGGAAGTGTTACTCTAGTTCTTTTAATACTTCACATCATGGTTTAGGAACATCTTTATTTTTAAGGAAGCTGACAAAAATACCTAGAGTAAAAGCTAAGTATCATGTACATATGGGTTATAGCTATAGACATGGGGTATCGCTACACTTCAGTCCAATGTCAGTTACAAATCTTTTACACTACACAATCACAAAAATCTTGCTAGTATACACTACAGAAATGATCCCTGAAAGTACAGCCTTAACTACAAATCTTAAAGCTTAAACATCTATTCACCTCAGAATTTTCCAAATTTTATCAGCTCAAATAAATTATTTGCTCACCCTTATCTGTGTAATGTTAAGGACAAGGATGATTTTGCTCCCTACGTGTTTTTTTCCCCTCTTGGTTTTACAGATCATTGCTGAAAAACTAAGATTTACAATAATGCATATCAAAGAAACATCTATTTTAATTAATGAATGCATGGAGATTTCCATGTCATGGAACTGATTTATTCTAGATAAACTGCTAATTAAAAATTCTGATTAGTGATTTGAAGTGTTCTTTTAATACTTCACATACATTCACTGGTATCCCCCCCAAATGGGGCAGCAAAGTTTACTAGTTCAGTTCTCATGCAATTTTCCTTTCTCTGCTCCAGGGAAACAGAATAAGGACGCTCTCAGTACTGGATAACAGAACACTGGTATTTTAAAGAAATGTGGTGAGCCCATGAGCTTAAAGTTGCTCATGGACCAGCTCTATGCCCAGTGACCATCCTTATTATTCTAAACTTAGTCTCTTCTGTTTTCTACATTTTTATAATATATTTTTATTACACTTTCCTTGAGCCTATGTTCAAGCATTCTCAGCACATTACACAATTAGCTCACTAACATGTCAAAAGAGGTAACACTAGTAACATGCTAAGGGCAGGGCCCAGTAAGGAGGCTTATAATTAGACTTGGCCATTGCTAAAGTCACCTAATTTTGTATTTCATCCTTCACTTCTAAATTAACTCATTAAAAAAAATACTTATACAAAGAGGGCAATGTTCTAATCTAACATGGGTCAGATATTTCTTAAGGGTAATTATTTAAGCTGGTAATTTCTTAAGATGGTAATCATTTAAAATTCCTGACTCACAAATAATCATTTTGACATGTAAATAGTGGGAAAATTTAAGTTTTGAAAAGATAAAAAAATTATGTTTTATACTGACAGGTCTCAGGAAGCCAAATTTGGAAGGGCAGCGATCACTGACCGCCAGGGCATCGTGATGGGGATATGTACCGTCGTGAGTGCCTCTTACCTGATACAAAGGGCCATCCTGAGAGCAGACTTGCGAAGCTGAGCAGTTCAGACACCGAAACTGCGGAGGAGATGAACTCATCAGATAAGAGGCATCCACAACTGGATACATATTTAAAACTGAATATTTAAAATATTTTAATGTCAAACATAAGAGGCAACATGATTAATTTTAAATAAATACTCTGAGAAATGGTAGTTGTTTTGGAAAAAGTAGATTTAATATCTTAGTGATTGGTAAAGTTTAGCTTTAAGTGATTTTAGTATCTAGCTATGAGATTAATGTTCGGCAAAACAATACATGAAATTCCATATATATTTCAAAAACCTGATGACTACTTGGATGGAATGTTAAATTATATACAACTTCTATATAATTTACAATGCTATGGATTGAAGCCAGGACCTCAGGCGTGCTGGTGGAAAGCTCTACCACTAAATGACAACCTCAACACTGTTGGTTTTGATACAGGGTTTCACTAACTTGCCCAGGTTGACTTTCAACTTGTGATCCTTCTGCTGCAGTCTTTGGAGCAGCTGGAAGTACACGCATGCACCACCACACCTGGCTATTTTTTTAAAGTATATTTTCTCCCACTATAAGGAAAAAAGTCAGTGCCAAGTTGGTGTATAAGAATATTGAAGTGGCAAATACTTGTATAAACTGAAACATTTCTAAGAGTTAACTAAATTTGACCAGATATTTGATTCCTAAAGACAAATGTTTCAAGAAAGCACCACAATGAAAACGAAAGCCCAGGAAGGGCTGGGACCACAAGAAGAAGGATAGTGAAGTAGAACTACTGCAAGATAAAGAAAAACAATGGTACTGAGGCTGGGTGATGTGGGGAGACAGCAACTGAGAAGTGAAGGAAAATTAATTTGCCTGAGACTCTTCTTGGGAGGCTAGAAATAGGACACTGGGAGGGCTGATCTGAACATGGAATAGCCCTGTCTGAGGCAGAAGTAAGATTGAGAAAGTAGTTGCCAAGAGGAAAGGAAACTACAGTTTCCCTCAGAGACACGAGCAAAAGATACTGAGCATACAAGGAGACAGCCTCATGGCAATGCACAGAACAATGAAGTACAAACATGCCAGTTCCAGACAAAACACAGAAATATAACTCAGTACCAAATTCAGCCAAAACAATTAAAAATAGGTGGCTTTTTTATTGTGGTACTCTAACAGGTACTAATATCTATCACAAACCTATAAAGGCCCAACTTTTTGCCTTATTAGACATGACAGTTTGGACTTTAACCAAACTATTCCATAGAAATTAGACAATTAAGCCAAATAGTTACGTGATTAGATTTTTATAAAATCTATATGATGTGTAATGCTGGTTTAGAAAAAGACCCACTTGAAAGAATAAAACAAGGGCCAGGGAGATGGCTCAGTGGAATAAACGCTTCCCTGGCAAGCGTAAGGGCCTGAGTTCAATCCCTGGTTCTGCCAAAAAAAAAAAAAAAAAAAGAATAAAACAAAATATCCAGGAATACAAACATACATTATATATAAGTATATAAATTATACTCAATTTACTCTAGATAAATACTGGGTTATGCACTGGGGAATACTTTAGGTACTGGACTTAGCAGTAAACAAATGGAAATCTCAGTAAACAAATGGAAATCCATCAGAAAGATTACCTTTTACTTGGGAGACAAAACACCTATGTAGGAGTCAAGGGTGTTGGAAGGTAGCAAGCACCATGGAAGGTAATAGGAGACATTAAAATGTCACTAAAGTAAAAAATCTCACCGAGAAGCTGAACAAAGTGAAGGCGGTAAAGAAGCTGGTTCGACACAGCACTAGCAGAGAATGTGTGGGGTGCAGAGGCCACTGTGGACAGAGACCTGTGCGTGGCAGGGAGAGCAAGCGGAAGGTGGGAGAGGGACGCAGAAAATCCGCTGTATGCAGCATTTACAGGTCTCCAGAGACTGGCTTTTACCTAAATCATATTAAGCACTGCTGGCCTGATGTGCGCAGAGCAGCAGCACGCCTCCTGGCGCAGGCGCTGGCCGCACAGGTGGGCCAGCAAGGTGGAGCTCGGCTGCGGACGCTCAGAGCCGTCCTAGAGAGCAGCCCTGGCGCAGGGACCAGAGCGGGGGAGGCAGATGGTGAGACGCGGCTGGGAGCTGGCTGCGTGCTCATGGTGAAAGTTACGGAACTTGCTAAAGACGGATGAAAGAGAACGAACCCAGTCTGACTTTGGGGATTTCGCTCTGAGCAAGCAGAAAAATGAAGCTATCAATTTCAAATGAGGCTAAAGACAGTGAGAAATAAAAAGAAATAAAGAAATGGTCTAGTATATTACTTTACTGTTGTACTAAGATGACAATTTTTGTCTACCTGAATGACAAAGCTTAAGATTTTGAGGTTTTTTGTTTTTTTTTTTAATGTATTTAGTACAGGGTGTCACTACACAGCTCAGACTTGTAGTGATCCTCCCATATTCCCTCCCCAGCGCGGGAGTACAGGTGTGCACTACCACGCCCAGTCTCGGTGGGCCACTCACTGCACATGGGGGCAGGGCCAGTACTCCCAGCAGGTGGTGCCAGGGATCGAACCCCAGTCCCTGCAGCTGCCTAAGCAGGCGCTTAGTCCGTTGAGCTATCTTGCTGACCCTTGTACCACTTTTTGAACTTTTAATAAAATATGCCTCAACTAACCAAAGAACTTAAGTTATTAAGAAATGTGTGATGAGAAATGCTATGGGAGCAAAGGCTGATTTACCTGACAGTCTAGTAACAGCAATTTAGGTGAATTAGCTCTTTCATGCTGTGACAGGTAACTCAACATGCAGGCACCTTCTGCTGGATCTTGGGAAGGGCAATTGGGGCTCACAGTGCCAGCCACTGGCATTTCTTTAACCTTCTGCAAATGCTCATAATAGTGACTCTGGCACTAACACATGAAGTGCCTGCTGAATTACGCAAGTAACCTAAAATTACATTCAGTATATAATATTAACACTGTGTGTAATATCACAACATCTACTCCCCAACAACAGTGGTTCAATCTATTCTCTGTAATTCTAACCTGCTAATACATACATAACCATAAAAAACTATAAAATGTCACAGAAAGGCAAGTATTTACCAAATAGAAAGAAAATTACATTTAAAAAACAAATCCTAAAAAAGGGTTGATGCGTTCTTTTAGAGTGTAATTTCTTTTGTCTGGTTGTGAGTCCTGTTCTATTGGTGAGAGCGTTCAGCTTCACAAGGAAGGCTTACCCACATGAGACCCAAACAGCAAAAACGAAGTTAAAGCTTCATTTATTATATTCTCAGCACATCAAGATTTTCTTCTAAAAGGTAGCCCCAAATTTTACCCACTAGATAAAACAAACATGATATTGTGAGGTTTGTTTCACCACAGTTACAGAGATAAATTTTTCTTTTCCTCTTTCCTTTGGAGGGGCGGGATCTCACAATGTAGTTGAGCCCAGCCGCACACTTCTGTGATCCTCCCGCCTCAGCCTTCCACGTGCTAGATTACAGGTGTGCACCACTACGTGTGGCTAGTTACGGAGATTTACATTTAGTGTCAAGCATGTTTTGAACTACTGAAACATGGCAACTTTCATACCTGGATTCTGTGTAATTAATTCATCTTGTGTGAAGTAACTTTTATTAATTTTGTGCGTTATTTTATAATTTACATTTCACATGAAAATGCTGTAAAATGGAGTTCACAAAACAGAAATGCTAAATTTCTTGGGAGCTTAAAAGTACACCATATTACATGGTAAGTACCACAAAAGTTGCCTGATCACAACTCCTAATCCATCTTAATTTTTTCATACACTCAGATCATGATAATAATTTCTGGAAGCAGTAATTATTTATATATATATGTATATATATATATGTGTATATATATATATGTATTTATTTATTCCATCACTCTTACATATCAGCCTGCCAATCCCCAGTGTCCATATCCTCTAAACAGCCCATGTTCCTTGTGATTCAGGTGTACCTGAACCTAGAATTTAACCCTAATCAAGAGATAGTTAAAAAAAACCCAGATTTTCTTCATGGGTTTTCTTAGCTTTTTTCCTCTGAGCAATCTCCTATCCTG
The DNA here is from genome assembly GCA_002564285.1 of Tympanoctomys barrerae. Classification (NCBI taxonomy): domain Eukaryota; kingdom Metazoa; phylum Chordata; class Mammalia; order Rodentia; family Octodontidae; genus Tympanoctomys; species Tympanoctomys barrerae. The sequence goes on from NDGN011476311.1 coordinate 15,156, forward strand.
CCTAGGGCTTGCGGCACACTCACCTAATCCTGGTGTCAGGAGCCCTGCGTGCTCCCCTCTCCCTTGGGCCTGACTTCACACCTTCAGTGTGGTTTTTTTTTTTTTTTTTTGGCGGAACCAGGGATTGAACTCAGGTCCTCGTGCTTGCCGGGAAGCACTTACTCTACTGAGCCATCTCCCGGCCCCTTCACATTTTCAGTGTGGAGGAGCACACGGGAGAAAGCCGCACGCCCCACCGCGGCTCGGTCTGTTCTTGCCTCTACCCAAGCCAGCTCTCTTCCTGACCAGTTCACAGGAGTCAGGACAGCACTGTGGCTTCATTACTGAGCTTTAGAAACTGTTATCACTTTCTGTTTTTAAGTTAATAGACTTCTAAACCTCTTTCAACAGTTTTAAAATCATCTTTTTTTTTTTTTTTTTTTTTGGTGGAACCGGGGATTGAACTCAGGAGGGGAGTGCTTATTCCACTGCACCATCTCCCTGGCCCTAAACTCATCTTAAAAAACCTTGCATTTAACACAGACACTGGTTTTATACTTGAACCAAATTTAGAGTGCTGGAAGAAACACAAGAAGCCAGTTTTTCCTTCCCAAGTACTTTTTTTAAGTTCCTAAGTGGTATCATTAAACTTCAACGACATAATAAATATGCACGTAAATATAAATATGCAGGTAAATATAAAAGCAATTTACGTTTTCTCCTCTTAGTCGCCATCTTGTCATATAGATGAATTCCATAGTGTGATCCTTTCCCATAATTTCACCGTTGCATAGTACATCCAACTTTAAAAAGAGTACAGATACGTTAACATAAGTAATTCTCAATTTGTAAGTCATTTACCTATTTTTCAAATATCTATACAGTTGTGACTGCAGAGGCATTATTTGTTAAAGTAATACTGAATATTTTATTGAAAATACTTTCATTTTTCACAGAATAGTAACCATTCAGGTGGGCAGTTTATCTTGTCCCAAATGCATATGCATTATCTCAGGCTCATACACATAATTTATACATACAGTGCAAACTTTCAAGTTTTTATCTCTAGTTAACCTAAAGATTCTAAACACACTTCTGTGACTGCTCTGCCTGAAGTATCAGGAAAGGGCTGGACCTGCAAGCGCTCACACTCGCTCTAGCTTGCAGGAGCCAAGCAAGCCCCACGTCCTTAGGAAGGCCTCAGCAGCTCTGGCTACACACGGTTCATTAATTCAACAAGGCATAATTCAATGTTTATCATAAACTGCTATGAATAAAATAACATTGTAGTCTTTAGCTATTGAAAATCACTGGTAAGATTTCACCTGAAGCATGGAAGGGAAGAAAAAGAATGTGTTTTACATATTTCTGTGTCTTGGTGGACAAAGACTTTCACTGTGAACTTTTAAGTCTAAAATGAGTGACTGTACTGGACATATGAAACTGCATTATGGATTTCTTGATAAACTGTGCTAATGTACTGAACTTGGAAATGTCTTTAGATGTGATTTTATTAGCTCGCTCTCTGTCTGTTTCTCACTTGCTGTCTTTCTCGATGGGTTCTCACTAAGTCGTCAAAGCTGGCCTTAAAACTGTGATCCTCCCACCTCAGCCTCCCAAGTGCATGTTCTACCATGACCAGCTCATTTCATTAACTATTTAAAGAATAAAGTAGATAACTTCTGTTTCTTATTTTGCCTGTAAAATAAATGAACAGCAAAGAAGTAAAGGTAGTTACTTAAGATGCAATTAGTAATTAAGTGCATATCTCCTATTGTCATTTAACAAAATTATTTTTCCCTGTTTAGCAATGCTGTCACACAATTTTCAGCTTTTAGGTATTTTATTAACTCATGTCTTGCATGCTGGGAAACAAAATAATCAGAGACCAATCAATATTCCTAGAAGTAACTGAGAAAATGTCCTTTGAATGAGACATATGAAGTGTAAGCAGTAGCTAGAATCTCTTCTCCTTCCATCTTTTATTTAGTTTTTATATTTTTTATGTATTTGGTACAGGGTCTTACTACACAGATCGGACTCATAGTGATCCTTCTGTTTTCAGCCTCCCCAGCACTAGGATTATAGGCGTGCGTCACCATGACTGGACTCTGTCACAAGCTCAGCACGCCCAAGGGCGGGGCTGGTGCAGCATGCGATACTGGGGAGGTACTGGGGATTGAACCCCAGTTCCTGCACTTGCCTAAGCAGGCGCTTAGTCCACTGAGCTATCTCGCCAGCCCTTCCTTCCATCTTTGTCTATACAGAAATAAAATGCATGCCAGAAGACTGAGAATAGTTTTTTTTAGCTTTAACAACTTCCTGAAAACTAGAAGATGGCAACTCAATAAATCAGGTTTAAAAATAAGGAGATAAAACTGTACATGGTATTTCATAAAAAAATAAAAACTAATCATAAAAACAATTTCATTGTCTCCCTGTAAACTGTTACCTTTTACCTTACAGAATTCGTTAGGTTCTAACATTTAAGTTTCACAATTTTTTCCCTAAAATAAAAGTGGATGTTGCTGGATTTTTTTTTTTTTTTTTTTTTTTTAGGGCCAAATAACAAACATTTTAACCAAGACTAATTAGTCATCTGAGAGAAACTTTAAATTCAGTATCAGTTGCTTCCTCAAAATATAGATTTCATACCTGCCAAAGCTTATATTCAAATAGATCACATTTTATTTCTCTCACGATGAGTGCTTAGGGTATAAACATAACTACACATAAGCCAGAAAAACTCCAATATCTTGTTTATACAGGAAGATAGCCTGGTCTTTAGTTTTTTACATACTACTGTAAGAACCAGGGAGGAGAAAGGAGAAGTAGAGGTTGTACAAGAGCTATCTAGGCAGGGTTACTCCTCACTCTGCTGCATGCATACTCTTGGAATCACGCAGTCTCTGATCACTGAACACCTTTTAAGCTCTCCTGTCATCAGTACCAGGGCAATCTGCCTCTCCTATAATAAAATGGTCAAAACATATTTATGAAGACGCAATATGTTGGTTTTACTTAGTGCTAAGCAGCATCAATTTTGAAGACATGGAATTACCTGAACATTATCTGTGAAATCCTTAAAAAGACAATGTTTACATTCTGAAGTCTATAAAAATAATTTAAAGGTCTCAGATTAAAAAATAATATGTCCTAAATTATGCTGATATTACAAATGAAAATTTACTTAGCTAGTATATTAATTTGCGGGAACTTAAATATTTCCTCTAAATGCAAAATACTAAGTATATCTCTATCATGATTTACTCAGTATATGTTAAGTTGGTAATATATAAATATTATATTCTAAAAATTAAAATTTTAACATAAAACAAGTTTCCACAAGACTTTGAATATGTTATCAGTTAATTTTCTCTTTTTAGAACTTCAGCTCAGAATTACCAAAATGATGAGGGTTAGATATTTAGCTTACCTCATAAGAACTTGGAAGTTTTAGTTTTAAACTTAGAAATTTTTTAATAGTTCCCACAGTTACACGTGTAGAACATCGAATGAATTTCTTCATTAGGCCCTAAAGAAAATAAAGATAACTAATTAAAGTATCCTACTTCACCTTTAATGAAACTTGAGGTACTATTTTCACTAACACCTTAAGTACTTTTAAAATGGGTTGTGAGATTGTCTAACTTCGCAGGCCTGTGGTACTTGGAGGGACAATGCCCCTCGCCTCGCCCCAGGACACTTACACAGCACGCGTTGTGAGGGCGACTGCCCAGGAACTATCACAAAGAATCCACAGCTGGGATCACAGCAAGCAGCTTTTGCACAAGAGAAACCACCAACAGAATGAAGAGACAACCCACAGAGTGAGAAAATTTTTTCCCTAGCTGCTCCTTAAACAAAGAACTAACACCTGCAATATAAAAAGAGCTCAAAAAAAATTAGACCCCAAAATTTACAGACCCAATCCAAGAATGGGAATCTGAAACGGACACTTCTCAGATGAAGAAATACAATAGCAAATAAATATATGAAAAAGTGTTCAGCATCACCGGTTATTTGAGAGATACCAATTAAAACAATGAGATTCCCTCTCATTCCATAAAGAATGGCTATTATCAAGAAATCCAAAAATAAGCAATGCTGATGTGGCTAAGGGGAAAAAGGAAACCTCTGCCGCTTCTGGTCAGAGCGTAGCTGGTAGTATCTCTGCTGTGGAAGTCAGTGTGTAGATTCCTCAAAAAAACTAAAATTAGAGGTTCTATTTGACCCAGCTAGTGCCCTTCTTGGTAGCTTTCTGGAAGAAGTAAAAGCTTTATACCACAGCAACGTATGTATTACAGCAGCACAACTTGAAATAGCTAAATCTTTGAAAGAGCCCAAAGGCCCATCAACTGATGAATGGATAAAGACGTGGTTCTTTTGCACAATACATTACTACTTAGCCATAAAGAAGGGTAGGCTTGAGCCATTTCTAGCTAAGCAGATATACTTGGAAAACATATCTTACGTGGGCTAAATCGACACACATGTGTAAATACCATATAATTTCTTCGTTGTGAGCAATGGCAAGTATAAATAAGGACCAAAATGTGTGACAGATATTGTGAAACAGTACGAAAATCTTCAACTGGGAAGGGGAACTAGAAGGAGGGAGAGGGGATAGGAAGGAATGACAAAAAGAACAAGAAAAGAGGGAAAAAAAGGAAACTAAGGGAAAGGAAGAGCACTTAAAGGGATGGTAGGGAAATGGGGGAAAAAGAACCAAGATGTTATCATTTATAGGTACAAATTCCCTACAACGAATGTCATCATTATGTGTACCATTTTGTAGCAACAGATTTAATTTAAAAAATAAAAGAAGACTATGGAGTTGTTTAAATTTCATTTCTGAGTTGTTCATTCTTACCTAGCTCTTGACCCCTTACACTGATTTGTATTCCTGCAACCTCACTGAGCTTATCAGCCCTCAGGGTTCCTGTGGATCTCTACAACGTTTCTCTACCCAGTTATACCTTCCTTAATACTTTACAATCTAGATGTTTTTCTGGTCTAATTGCTCTAGTTGCACGTATCTAGTACAACAGAGTAGAAATGATTCCCACAGAAAGTGCTGTTTTCTTGATCGAGGAGGAAAGCTTTCAGTCTTTCATCCTTCATCATGATGGCAGATACCATTTTCTCTTTTGAGAAAGTTCCCTTTTAATTTCTAAGTTTGCTGATCAATCTCAAAGGGCACTGAATTTCATTAAACACTTCCTCTTACTCGAGATTACAATGTAGTTTTTAACTCCTGTATTCTATTAATGTGGAATCTTAGCTGATTTTTCCTATGTTGAATTAATCTTGATAATGATATATAATTTGTTCTTTTTTTTTTTTTTTGGCAGAAGCAGGAATTGAACTCAGACCCTTGTGCTTGCTGGGGAAGCATTTATTCTACCGAGCCATCTCCCTGGCC
>NDGN011476312.1:0-21989 GCA_002564285.1 Tympanoctomys barrerae
GTGCTTAAGGCATATTGCACTAAATTTCACATCCAGCTTTCACTTAATATCTTTTCTTGACTTGAGATCCACCTTTGCTCTGATGACATAGCCCTCCCTCAACTCTGACTTTGTGTGGGCCTGGGTGGCCAGGCCAATATTTGATGGGTGGGCTGACCCACGGAAGATGTGGCTTGTGATTTGTCGGGTTTATTGATTTTTTTAAGAAGGTCTCAGAAAGTATCTCCTGCTCAGCTCTTGGAGTAGAAATTCACGGGAGGAATGGAAAGCATTCCCAATAGTTCCCATGATCTCTCCCTACTCTTTTCTAAGTGAGGAAGGTTAACAGGACTTGTTTCATCCATTCCTGTGAGCCACTCAGCTCTATTCTGTCATTGTAGAGAGGAGCAGCAGAATGCTGCTGAAAATGATGGCCCTGAAGGCAAGAGAGGCAGAGCCACCATAGTTCCTTTTCCTTCTAGCTCCTCCTTGCTCACTGTAAGCTGAAGGATGTGCTGGTCTGAGCTTCCGGTGAGGAATGTGCCATTCTGACCTAGTCCTGTGTGCCTTCTACCTAGTGGTCTGAACTTGCGCAAGCCCCCTGCCCTCCCCAGCCTCTGGCCTGCTTGCCTGCTTGCTTGCTTACTTTCTTTTTCATCTTTCTGGAGATTGAACCCAGGTCTTCATATTGAGGTTCATATTGAGCTAATCTTCAACCCTTTTCCCTATTTTCTCTTCATTTTTTATTTTATTTTGAGAGAAAGTCTTACTAAGTTGCTAAATTGCCCAGAGTGAGATTGGGTTGAACTACTCCTCAGGCCTCAGGCCCCTGGACTGTGAGGTTATAGGCCTGCTCCAGACTTTCCTTTTGCACTCACCAGAGCGCATCAGATGAATGGTCCATCTGACGATCAGCTCTTGAGTTGAAAATGATCATTTGGTCTCTGAGAGAGACCAAAAGAATCCCTAATACTGCTATACTATTTGATCACATCATAATAATCACCACATTTCCTGTGGAAATTATAGTTAATAGTTTCCTATTCTTCTAAGAAGCAAGAGACATTACAATAGATAGAAATACGTTACAGTGGATATAAATACTGTGCACATTAAATGTTGCTGTAAACTTCTGCATTTAAGTTTATAAGGCCAGGTTCACAGTTGCCCATTAATTGGTCCTAGACAAACATCCAAATTAGAGTCAAAGTCCTACTAAGTGAATCTGGGTTATGCATTGCTCCTCTGTGAAATAGAGCACAAAGGTACAGACCTTTCAGCATGCACTGCTGTTGGTTAGGCCTTTTGTCTTAAAGAAGACTTTACCAAAGCAGCAGCATTCTAAACATTGATGTTCAAAATACAATTTAAAAAATTGATGTTTAATTTCAGCAGCATAGCATGGTGCTTAGAGGAAGATTGATGAAAATTTAGATCCCTGAGCTCTGTAAAGCATGTTTAAACTTCACTTTAGAAATAGACCAGTCTTCCTAGAGGACTTATAATTTAACCCCATAATTTTAAGTTAAGAAAACACATGCTTGAAATCCTGAACCTATGAGCTTTTGGTTTATTTTCCTTAAGCCCTTTTATATCCTAAAGTGTTTCTTTCCTTTCTTTTTTAACAATTGGATCTGGGCAGTTCACCAGAGTTAGTAGCTGGAGCCTCAAAAGTGCAAGAGAAAGACAGAAAGGGGAACTCAAGGCCTCCTATGGTCCCACGCCAAGCACTGTGGTCTGTACAGGCTGGAGAAGAGCCGTGTCCTCTTCATTTCCTGACCTGTGCTCCCTTCCAGCTCCTCTGTGGTCCTTCATTCTTGGACCTGCCCGTGAATACTCTTCCTTGTATTCAATGTGCTCAACTTGACGTCTTGTCCTGCTTTTGAACTCACCTAACGTTTTGCCTGACGGCTCCTAACTCCATGTTACACTGGGCAGGCTGAATTTTATAATTTTTTTTTTTTTTTTCAGAACCGGGGATTGAACTCAAGCCCTGGTGCTTGCCAGGGAAGTGCTTATTCCACTGAGCCATCTCCCTAGCCCTGGGTAGGCTGAATTTTAGCACCAAGTCTTCATCTTCTCCAACCTATAATACTGATGTATGACTACCACTTTCTGTTTCTGATGCTCTATTTGCAAGAACCAGAGCCTCTGTTGTCTTCTCCAGTGACTGCCTTTTCTTCTCAGTCGTGGACAGTGACGGAGATGGTGGTAAGGGACACTGGAGTAAAAACACTGTGTCTTTGGTTTCCTGTCTCATTGTCCTGGGAACAAACTCTTAGATGAGCTCTCATTGCTGAAAGAGCAGACATTTACTCCTTAAAAATATCCTAAGTGTGCTGTGCTTAGGTTTATTTGACAAATCAATGTTCATTGGTTTTTTTTTTTCCTATTGTGAAAATGAATGAAAGTTGGAGGAAATCAAGCCAAATAATTCTAAAAAAATAACCAATGAAAAGCTTTTTATATTAAACACAGAAAAGTTACATTATCAAAGCTACAGTTAAGTAAGTGGTATTGTGTATCTATTACATAAGATCTTATAAACAAAAAATATAATTGTATTTAATCAGTACGGGCAGAAAATTCTTCTTTTCCTGCAAATGATTTGCTGTTTGGAGAAGTATGAAAATAGATCTGTCTTTCTTAATGTGAGAAATGTGCATTTATGATCCATCGTGGTGGTTAAGAGCAGGAGCTGAAATCTTAAGTCCTGATTTACCTCTCCCATTGTTTAGCACGGACCTTGGACAAATGACTTCATCTGGAGAATGTACATAACAGTCACACCAGTCTCACGAGATGGTAATAAGCTATACACGAATCAATATGTATAAAGTGCTTAGTTTCATTCTCTGCATATGATAATTATTTAGGAAGTATTAACTATCAACAGCATTATTTTTATCCCCAGGAAGACAAGCTTGGGTGCGTTCAGAACAGTATGGCCAGAGACAATTGCCCGCAGGCAGAAAAAATGGTAAAAGCTCAGAAACTGAAAAAGACTTTTAAGAGTAATGGTAAGTTTGCAGCGTGGGGGGTGGGGGGAAAAGGGCAAAAGAGGAAAAGGACAAAGTAAGATGAAAGAAATATAAGTTTTCATTTGCTTTTTAAAAACCCACAAATAATTTCAGCCTTTGAAGTAGTCTCTCTGGGTGAGGCAGAGTGGTGCCAGCTACCCTCATCACTGGATACCTCACTCTATGGAGGTCGTAATTAGTATCAAGTTGGTACTAAACCAATTGAGCCCGACCCACCAGCCATATATCACTTTTGAATGTCCTGTTCTTAAAATTGTTTGAAAGCCCCCTGATCTATGGTAATTTCATGTGTACACAGTGTTTTGGATATTCTAGTACACTGGTGCAGTCAAAACTCTAAAATTTCAAGCATTCATAGACATCAGTTGTAGCCGCCAGCCTAGGGCAGTGCCAGAAAAAGGTGGAGTAGGGACAGAAAGAAAAAGAAAAGAATGCTTTATAATAGTGGGCCATTATTTCCTTTGTCATATTTTAGTTTCTTTAAAATTGTTCACTTGCATTTAAGTCCCCAAGAGCCACTAAAATTATGTTGAACAATAGCAGGGATTTGTGAAAAGATTCCTTAGATAACATTTGAAATACACAAGCAGCCCTTGAACCTTCTGGCATCCAGTAACATCTGACAGGCTTTGTGAGCTACAGCCACCTGCAAAAGTTCTAAAATAGATGCTTTCATAAAACACAGAATTCTCAGAATTGATGTGTTAATATCATTCACTTAATTACTTGACATCTGACCTAAGTAGCAGTAGCAAGAAGATGACGGCCAGAGTGAAAGGGAGAGTTGAGGCTGTCATTCATATATTTTTGGACACAAGAAAGGAAAAAAAGGACAGCCACTGGGGGGAAAAAAAATTATGGTACCAGGCAGACCATTTACCCAGCTGAAGTTCACTAAATAATTACTTAATTTACCATTTTATTTTTCCTATGTATATCAGTTTAGATTTTCAATAATACAAAGAGTTTACTCACCATTAGGGGGTGGTGAGAAGTGGGCATCTAGGGTAGGGGATGTGGACGGCTCAAAGGAAATTGTGTATCGTGGTGATTTTGTTTATGGAGATTTCTTAAAGCATGGACTAAAACATATAGAAATAAATATTGGTGGGGGAAAAAAACACACTTAGAAGTCCTCAGGGGAAGAAAAACTCCAAATAATGGAAACTTCATTAAAAGATAGAAATTATAGGTCTGAGATTCAAGCTAAATCAGTAACTTCTAGGCAAAGCAAGGCTCCCTGTGCGGGTCACATCCCAGCTGCTTATTCTCAGCCCAAGACAAGGTTCTATTTCCTATTTGTCCTTCTCTTTTTTCAAACTGTCAACACTGCAAAGCTGATACAGCTGTGGGAAAGGCAGCTGTGTGAGACTGCCTCCCTCCTCCCCAGCCAAACTGCTCTGTTTCCTTCATCACTGGTGCTGAGGGGATCGGACACCCGGCTGAGGACCAGCTCCTGTCAGTACTTTCCGGTTATCAGGCACCTCTCTCTCCTTGGGGCTTCTCTTTCAGTTCATCTTCCCCTCCACATGAGTCTTTCAACCTTTTCCTCTGTCATTTGTTTTTAGTTACAGGAAGATCACATAGGAGGCAATTGAGACTCCTGGAGGATTTCCTTAATATGCAGTCATAAGCATGACGATGCACCTCACCTCACTCTGCCCCTTTCTCCTCCTCCTCCTCCCCTCCTTCCTCCTCCCCTCCCTCTTCCTTTCCCCTCCCTCTTTCTCCCCCCTCCTCCTCTTCCTCCTTCCCTCCTCTTCCTCCTCTGCCTCCTCTTCCTCCTCCTCCTCTTCCTCTTCTCTTTCTTCTGTTTTTGTGTTGGCTATGTGCTGCTCCTATGTGGAAGAACCACACTTCATTTACCCATTTTCACACTTGGCCACAAGCAAGCACAGGATGACTATCTGAGCATGCCTCTTTATCTTCATGTCTTATTATTTTCACCAGGATATTGATCAGTGACATTGAAGGCCAAAAGGCTACAAGGTTTCTACAGGGTTTTATTCATGGTTCCATAACCTTTTCCTTTCAGCACCTATGAATATGTGATAGTCTAGGCCATTTCAGTGCATCCCCCATGGGCAGAGATGTGCTGGCTTTCTCAGTTTGGTGAAAGAAAGGGGCCATGTCACTCCTCTGAACTGTTTCCCAGCTATGCCTGAGACAACCCTCACCTAGGGTTGGTGACAGTCGGGATCCCTGGTGCTCTGGCCAAGAAACTCTGGCTGTGAATGAGGCTTCCCAAGGAGGTTTATGGCACAGAAATGGGAAAAGTTCTCCTGCAGAGTTGGGCTATGCGCTGTGGGGACAAGAATAGCAAGTAATGTGGGATGCTTGGGCTTGTCCCTTCGGAGACACAACTTTGAATGAAATGTGGGGAGTGTTTGTTTCCGTGATCTACAAAGCTTAATTCTGAAGAGACAGTAGAGAGAGAGGAGCCATGGGGAGGGCAGAGATGATGGGAAAGCAGGTATTCTAGGAGGGCCAGTCAATGGGAACAGCACAGTCAGGAGGTGAAAACACGGCACTTGAGCCAGCTTCTCCGAGGGGTCCAGCTGAGCATGTTGATGGGTTTTCCACAGATTTTACCAGCGGCCCAGTGTTCATACATTGCAAATCTCTCCAATGATACTGCAGTTCTTCTACAGGGCAGAGGCATTGTGCATGTGTGCACATACCAGATGCACGTAAAGGCTGTGCCTTAAAATCTCATACCTCATTAGATAAGCTGTGAAGTCCTGCCTGTAAAACCTTAAAAACTGTAGACAATTCTAAAGTAGTCTTTAACCATCATCACCTGACATGCACCTATGCCTTGAAGCAACTGATGCAGTTGGTTTGGTGTGTGTACATCCACCACTTTTTCTGCACTTGCACCAGGTATGTATCGGTATAAAATATACAGAAAAGTTGTAAGTGTGGACAGATTTTATATAGAGTACACCATACTATTTGTATTGTTTTGCAACTTCTCAGAGGAAGCTTTATTTTGGCCCATTACAATTTTTAAAAATTGCCAATAAATCTAAAATCTCTTGCCCGTCAGCCCAATCTTAATCCACGCTTCTTTCCAGGGAGTAAATTTTGTCGTCATTTAGGGGAGCAACTTTGGCAAGAGTTACATGTCACCCCTACTCGCTATCTTCATTTGTTCCTCAACATTTACTTGCAATTATAGAATCGTAGAGCCAAAAGGATTTCTATAGACCATCTGGCCCAGCTCCTTTCTTGTGTAGATGTGGAAATGGAGTAAATGTCTGCTTTCAGAACACACTAACTACTTTAGTTTTGGTTTGCATGACCCTTAGTTAGGTGTGCTTTTTTCTTGACAATCTGCTACTTCCAGCAAGTGGCTTAAATTGAAAGCATCCTTAGTAGTAATTTCATTCACAAAGAGTCTGTGACATTTTCTCTCCTATCAAAATGTAGGCTTTGGGAAGAAGGATTAGACAACGGATATCAAGCACGAGCTATAGAAGGAGCCACACTTCCTGTTCCTTTAAGAATGCTGTCCTTTGGTGCGGCCTCCTGATGGTGCACTTGAGATGCGGCCTTCTTCCAGCTCTCCAGATCCCTCGGAAAGGAAGATTTTCATTTTGAGGCCAAGCGTTTGAAGGCCAATCCCCACCCTTTGGCTTTCTCGTGATGTCAGAGGCAGAAAGAGCACAGCTGGGCTCTTGAATTCCAGGTTCAGTTCATTTTGGGGATAAGCAGAAAGAAAGAGAAAGAAAGGAAGAAAGAAAGGGAAAAAGGCCCCTTTGGCTCACAAAGTAAGAATCTTTGAAATGAGGGTTGTGCCGAGAGTAAATACGGAGCCTCACAATGCCATCTCCAGGGCCGTGCTCAGAACACAAGGCGCTTCCTCCCTGTCACAGAAAGCCAGGAGGCGTCATGTTCTTAATTAAAACGCACCTCAAGAGTCAGTGGGAGGCTCCTGCGCGGCCCTTACCCGAAGATGCCGATTTACAGAAAAACTTCCAACCGCGGGATTCGTGCGAGGGACATGCTGGCGATTGTGTGTCTTTCAAAACAGCCTTCTGTCTGTCATACCTATGTAGTTACAAAATCAAAGGGGATAATAAAGTTCAATTGTATATTCACAGTTTGATATTTCTATTGACAGGTCTCACACAAAAACATGCCATTTCAGGAAGCTCTGATTCTGTGTCCCTCTATGAAAGGCCCTGAAAGGCTCTCCCAGGCTGCAAATCTCCACCCAACAATCCCTCTAAATCTTGACCTATGAAGTGGCCCCATCAAGGTTCAAAGGTGTCAAATCGGGCCTCCTCTCCCCAGGTTCTGTTTGTGAGTTTAAAATACCCTTCTGATGGTGAGGGAAAAAGGAAGCCACCCAGACCAAGCCACAACTAAGTTAAAATCCAGCTCCTGAGTAGAGAGGAGCATTAACCCAACCATTGCCGCACGACAGAGAGGAAACGAGAGCCACTGCTGGGCACAGGTCTGGGTTAGACTGAGAGCAGCCCTCCTCTTGGCCCACCTGCCCCTCTTGATCCACTGAGAATGCCTGTCGGTTCTGGAGAGCCCTCCTGCTTTGAAAACATCAATGTATCTCGCCAGTAGGAAAATATTCTTCAGGGCCACTAGAAAACCAACATGCAGGTGCCTCTTATTTTTGGAGGAGATATTTCTTGGAAAATAGGAGTGGGTGTTCGACTAGATTCAAAACCAGCAAGGCTGTTCTTGCAAGAGTGTATGGGACTAGGCTTACGCAAGAGCGAGCACATCTGAATGCAAAAATTAAACGGAGGGATCGGAGGGGGGGAGAACAGGTGCTCTTTTATAAAGGCTAAATTCCATATTTACCAAACTGATTTGCATGAGGCATGTTTTCAATGAAAATATTGCTCCTCATTTTGCCGCATTTGTGCAACAGAAACATAAGGACGGCGCAGAAGAGAGGCGTGGCTCTCAAGCTGGCTTCCCGCACCTACACTCAGCCCACAGCTAAGTGGTGCGCTTGGGAGATGCGCACTTGGGAGATGCGCTCTTAGAGCTGCTGGCTTCCCACAGCCAAGGAAGCAAGTCCCGTGGCCCCATGGGACAGGCCCTGGGGCAAAAGATAGATGAGGATCTACATTTCATCAACAAGCACCACAAGAGAACGCCAAGCATACTTTAAGGAGAGAACTCTAGTCTAAATTCATTCCATACCTTTCCTCAGTGGCCCAAGCCAGTTTTAATTCTTTCCACCAAGAATGTCTTCCTCTGGCCTTAAACCTTTCACTGGTGCTTTTCCTCCTCTTGTCAATCCTAAATGCAAACTTATCTCACTTACCTTCTTAAATCAGCTTGAGGATTCATCTGCATTTTACAGATAGGGAAACAGAAATAGAAAAAAAAAAAAAAAAACAAAGAAACTGGCCCAGGATATGTGTAGACCTAAATTTCAAGCTTTCTGATTCCAGAGTCTGTATTCACAGCACCACCTCAGGATACTACATGGCAGTCTCAGGGATGACCAGCTAAAAATGGAGCTATTAACAATGCACAGGGACATTCCAGAGAAATGGCACCCATCGAGACACTGAAGGGCCAGCGACACAGCTCAGCAGCACAGAGCCTGCCTGCAAGCACAAGGCTCTGAGTTTGAATCCCCATGCCAAAAATAAGAGAAACTAGAATAAGGTTAGGTGAACAAGCAGCGGATGGAAGATGCTAGGCTGATGGCCATCAGACCACCACATGAATGCAATAAGTGCACGCAGATGGGCTTATCCAAGGGGAAGCAGCAGGCTGGCTCCAATGTGCGAGGCTCATGGGTTTGTATTGTCCACGCTATCCAAGACTAGGTTTCCAACAGGGAAAATTCAGAGGATCTGTGTCTTTAGGTGATTCTCCAATCACTGAGAAATTCCATGAGGTTTCTAATGAGCCCTGAATTTGCTCTGAAAAGGTCTCTGAAAAGCATCTTAGAGACGAGGAGCTCCACTTTTTACTTTTTGTGAGTCAAACTCAGAACCAGCCCAGGCTTCTTATAGGTTTTTTTCAGGGGTGCTCTTCTCCTTGTAGATATAGAGGTCCTGTTACCAAGGAAAATCCTAAATAAATCATCAAGATTCCATTGCTCTTAGTTGACTTCCAAAACTCACTAATTTTGGCATCACACAGCTGCCAATACATTATTAATCTCCCACTAGCTTCAGATAACACTTCTGATGGGAGTTATGATGATAATGGTTGCCTGGGTCACTTTTCAGGATGTGAAGGCCATTTTTACTGAAAACACTACCTCTTCACTTGGTACTTAAGCTGCCCCCCAGATGACTGGAATGGGATGAAAGATCTTAGCATCACTGCCTTCGTATATTCTCTGCTTCTTCACTACCTGAATCTTTGGGTCAGATTTCTATTTGGCTCTATCTTGTAGATACATTGAACATTTGAGAAATGTTTTGTCCAAGACTGTAATACAGGTTTATTTGACCCAGATTTGCCTGGCCTTTCTCCTGCTCTTTCAAAGTGGAAGCCACACCTACCAGCCACTGAGCCTGGCAACCCCAGACCATGAAATGACCATAAACAGGTGGCACCCTATTCCTAGTTCTCTCCTCTATTAATCTAGCCCATGCCCTCATTATTCCTACCCCATTTGAGGAGATGATTTAAAAGGAGAGCTTTTGGCCACCAAATAAAGCCTTTTCTTTCTTTGAAACACTCAATTCTCGAACATGCTGTTTTTCTGGGATGAACTTCCAGACCGGGTTCACAACAGCTTGAGACAGAGCTCAGGGTAAGAGCTGTGGTCACCCCTGCTGCTGGTAGGTCCTGACCCCAAGGGACACCAGTTGAGAGGCAAAGCCTCTTCCTGGCTTGTGGACACACAGTGCATACCCAGGGGATACTGGTCACTTTGGTGTTGTCTTGGGTCAGAGAGAGTGGGGATTTCCTCTCAACTCAGTGGCTTTGAAACCATCACCCCTTCTTTTTCAAGACTACTAAATCAACTAGTTAGCCCTACAGCTCCCTCTGAGAGCTGGGAATACTCCATGTCAAGCTGTGTTCACTTAGGTGAATGGCTTGCTTAACGTGTCACACTTTCGTTTAGGTAAGTGGCAAAGCTTAAAATGGGTAAATGGACACTGGGCAGAACTAGGGCTTCCCCAACCACCCTATTGGCCTCAAACATCCCCACAAATGTGCTTGGCCTCCAGGAAACCACCCCCTAGGAGTCCCATGCTGAGAACCACCTGAGGGAAACTTATCAGGAGAAGGCTCTGTGCTGGAAACAAGCGATCTCCCTCACCAGAGAATAACCAAGCAGATAGAATCCACAATCCGTGACAGACAGTTTTAATTCTCTCTGTGGAAGTCCTTATTTTTAACAAAGCAGGACTTCCAAGTGCAGCGATATGACACAGAATCCTTCTGACCCTGCACCCCTCCTCAGAAACCCACCCACCCATGGCCTCCCCAGCACAGGTTGTGACCTGCTGTTACCCTTGTTATCTGATTGTTTGCCTGCTTGGTTTTCAGTAGGAGCTGGTGGAGAGAGGAAGATCCTAGGGGCCCAAGTAAAAAATGGGAACAGTGAAACCAATCAAGTGCTTTCTTCCCCCACTGGCCCACAGGTACTAGTTTGTCATCTCAAAGGCCACCCAAGATATTGTTTGCACATTTATCCTTTGAGAGAGATTTCTTGTGATGTGTGCAGTTCAGAGATAAGCATCTACACTTCAATGCTTAAGAGTACAAACTCTGAACTCTAAAGTTTGGGTCTAAATCCTGGCTCCGCTGTGTAGGAAGGTGTATATGACTGTGGACAATTTACTAAACCTCACTGGATCTTAGTTTCCTCAAAGCTGAAATAGGGATATTAATGGTACCTATCAAATAGCTTAATTAACATATATGAGATTTGAAATAGATTTTGCTTGATAAAATGGTCTACCACTGAAGGGTAGATCTCAGGACCTTTTCTACATTTATTTTGTTTTCTACCTTTGTCTGTAGTTCTTTATCTTTAGTGGTTGAATAACTATTCTAGCATAAGGAAATCTAAGAATATTTAAATGGTAGCATATTGATGGACAGTTGGATTATTCCCAGTCATTTGCAATTGTAAACAATGTTACAATCATCATCATACATACTTCCTAAAGAACAAAGAATTTCCTTTTTTTTTTTTTTTTTGCGTGGCCCTTTTCAGTTTATTGCATCAAGGAGTTAACAGGAGTCCAGGTGAAAGCGGACCCCAACGGTTAATTATACAAGCTGTGAGGTTTTTAAACTCATGACAAAGCACTGAAGAGGCCTTCTACTCATCGCAAGGAAATCCTCATGTAAGCTTCAATGAGACACAAGCACTTAAAATTCATGAACCTTCAGCTGATCGTCTTTGGCCAGTCTAATCTCTACCAGGAACTGGCGTATGCTCTTGCGCTGGTCATCCCGGAGCTGGATTACTTCTCCATATTCTGGATGCTGGATGACAGTACCATTGCAGGCAAATTTCTTCTTAAAGGCCTTCACCAGTTTCTTTTTATCATAATCATCAGCGATCCCTTGGATGGTGGTGAGAATCTTCCTGCCATTTCTGTTGGATTCTCATACGGATATAATCAGTGCCCGTAGGAAGCAGGTCATCACCCTTACTTGCATCTGCAAAGGGGTCGAAAGAGTGGAGGTTCTGGATAGCAGATATACATACGATTCCTTTTCCTTGGTGGAAACGGCCTGTTCAAGGCAGCTGCGGAAGAAGGTGGGCGGGGGGCGGGGCGTGGGACGGATCACCCGGAACCAAGGGGCTCAAGGGGGAGGCAGCTGAGTCCTCGGTGGCGGCGGGTCAGTGACTGGGGCCAAGAACAAAGAATTTCTAAAGGTGAAATTTTTTACTTTATCCATTACTCTGAATTTCTTTTTTTTTCCCCGCAATCCTTAGGCCCTTGCCTCTGCCAGTCAAGCGCTTATTCTACTGAGCTATCTCCCCTGCCCCCGACTCTGAAATTTTTGATAGGCACCAATCATCATCTTTCCACAAACTTTCTCCTCATTTACATTTTCAGCAACAAAATATAGGACACTTTCCTGTTGTACCTCTTAGTCCTTACCAATCCAAGAAGTGAAGAACAGTCTCTTGGAGTCTGCGTCTTTCTTATTATCCAATAGACTGAAAATATTTTTCAAATGCCTTGCTCATTTTCCTGTAGGGTTATCGGTCTCTTTCTCACGGGGCAGTCTGTTGTTTAAACCAGACAGTCCTGAGCTGTACACTAAGCCCAATGTGAGGGATCGGATCTGCCTCCTGGTTGATCTCACTTAAAGTCTCATTAGGGTGTGTGCAAAGGTTTTCACCATGGTAATTTTATTCAAAAATGTGGAACAGTGCAAATTTGATCACTGCCGAAATCCGTTAGCACTCAAGCAACCTTAGCTGCCATAGTGGAGAATGAGAGTTTATTACATCATAAAGAGGTTACCCTCCACATGTGTTAGGCAAGTACTGAAAATTTTATGAGCTCTTCTTACCTAAATTATCAATAAATAGCACATGATTCTTTTGACTGGGCTAATCCTAGATTGATGTGACCTATTTGATAAATCAACACCATAAAGAAACTTTCAGCTCAGTGGCCTGGTTGTTCAAGGGGAGAAGGACTCTAAATCAGAATTACTGAGGTAGACTCCAGCAGTGAATAATAGACTGGTGTTTTACCTCCTGTAAGTTGGCCTTGCCAGTCCTGGGATGGATAAATTGCTGTAATCGGGTTCCCTCTGTACCCAACCTGTCAGGGCACAATGACTCTCTTGTAACTTTCTTTGTCTACTTAATCTACCCCCAGAAGAGGCCAAGTTTACAAAGATCTTTTCCACTAGGCTTCACATCTGAACACTTATCAGGCTTATCTAGAAAAGTCACCCCTGTATACAAACCCACAGCTGATTCCAAAGCAGGTGGTCAAGGGCGCACTGCTAAGGCACACCTGCTGCTTCTCGTGCACCCCAGAGCTGCAGGGCCTCTGTGCTGGGGTGGCCTCAGATGTCCCAGCTGTGAAGAGCCTCCTGCACTTGGAAGGGTTAGTTTGAAGCGCACCCCTTGATAAATTTAGAATCATTGACAGTAATTGGAAGAGAACCTAAGTGTTCCTCATTCACATAGCTATTCAGGGGAGATGCAGCGTGCTGACTGCCTCCCTCCCACCACTCCAGGAAGTCATCCGGAGCCATAGAACTGGCCACAAGGGGGAAGAGGAGAGCGGTGAGGAACTTCTCCCTAAAAGGCCTCCGATGCCTTCCCTTATGTGGGCACTCACAGTCTGTGCTTCGTCTGAGTGGCCATCCCAGGTGGGCTCCATCTCCTCACGTAGAGCTCCTGCTTCTCATCTGAAGAGGAGACCCCTTTTGCTGTACTGGTGCAAATATTATTACCACAGCCCTAGGAAGTGGTGCTGTTTGTGTTCCCATTTTATAGGAGAGCAAGCTGAGGCTGTAGGAGATTAAACAACTTTACACAAAACATACAGCAAATGGGTGGCACAAGGATTCAGACCTGGTCCTATGTTGCTAGAGTCCCTATTCATCATTACTCTGGTGTGTTGCTCAGGGTAGTTTCTTTTTTTACATAGCCAGAATATGCTTCCCTCGTATCTTGGTCAGGGTGCTCTTGGAGCTTTGGGAGCTGATTGGATCATTGAGCACACAACTCCTCAGTGATTCCTCCCTGACAACTTCATACCAGACTGAAGCTGAGAGGTGGGCCTTGTTAGAAGCCATGTGCTGGCTCTCTCTCTCTCTCTCTCTCTCTCTCTCTCTCTCTCTCTCTCACTGTTTTTGCCTTGGAGCCTGCTGATTATGAATTGAACCTATTAGCTGGAAACAAGCCAAAATAAGCCCCTTCTTGTCTGAGTTGTAAGTGTCCATGCTGTGGCTCTGCAAAGTAACTAAGACAGCTTTGGCGTGAAAGGAGTTATCATGTGGCAGCCTGGGCCACCTTTCCACACCACTTACTTGGGTCTTCCAAGCCTGGCTAGGCTAATGCCTGGCCGTAGCATTTCTGTTTCACCCTGGATGGCTGTTGTGCTCCATTTTCCAGGCTACCTGTTAGTGTTTCCCCTCATTACAAGTTTTATTGAATATCACAACATAGAGAAAAACTTGCAGAATTTTATCCAAGAAGTTTATGCAAGAAAAATCACCTAAATGCTGAGAGCTGGAGTGCAGTCAGGTGAATTTTGGTCAATTGCAGCCCACAAATGCATTTGCATCTCTCACCACTAGACAACCACCTCCCTTTTCCTAGAAGGAGGTGGAGCCTGGGGGTACGCATGCCTCTGTTTCTTCTCTGGCATTTCCTAGAACTTCAGTCACACACAGAAAGTGGACTTGGCCAGACTTTGCTCTCCAGCCAAAGACAACTACTGTCTTGTGTCCTTCCAGGTCTGTGAAGGTCATGGCCTGACTGCTGCTCCTGCTGTGGCACCCACTCTCCCCTCCAAAGGGGGGACCTGGTACTGCGGGAGTCCCAGGACACCTGGCCCCTGCTTGTTTCAGTTTTACTCCATCACCAATTTCTCTTGACCACAGAGACAGTTTCTTCTCTAGAAGGATCTTCCTTTTCCTGTGGACATCACTTCTCTGTGTGACGTCTTTCTAGTACAATTGAATCACAAGTGTAGTAAGCGCTTGTCCCACCCATCAGGGTACAAAGAAATGTTGCTTTCTAGTTCTTAAAAAGCAGGAAGCCAGCACGTAAGATATTTCTGATCCTTCTCACTCTTACACGGAGTGATGATTATAATTACTTTATAACACAATAGAGTGGATTATTATAGCAGAAGAAAATGTTCCAAAGGAGTATTTAAATCCATCAAAGCATCACTTATCCAAGTTTGCTAACTTAAATGAAGAATTGTTAACAATGCATTCTCTTTCATTTGTCAAATGTCCTTCCTGACCTTTTATAGTTTCACACTTTAAAAGGAAATTAAGGTAAAATTGTCTGAAACACCATCTTCTGGATCCAAAATCTAGCTAGTTTTGTATCACGGGCCTCCCCTGGGCTGGTGCTGTCTGCCCCCTCCTGGATCCCTGCTCAGTGAAGACCCTCCCAGGGCACTGCCAGGGCCCCAGTGGCCGCTCATCTTCCCAAATCCCTGATGAACTCTGCAGGGAGCTCCCCTGCTCAGAGAGTCCTGGGTGCCTGACCGGGCCATGTCATGGACCTTTTGTTCCATGGTTCAGATGTGAAAACTGTAAAACTGATAAGAATAAGAAAATAGCATACAAGAGCAGAGAGCAGCAGGCGTGGAATTATAGGCTTAGCCTGGGGAAAAGTGGAAACTCAGAGTGGCCCGCTGCTCTAGGAAGCCCCCATCTCTTGCACAAGGCAATCAGGGAGGCTTCCTGAGGAGGTGGGGCTTGGCCAGGTCTCTTCTTCAGAAGAGCAGAAACAGAGTTACCCAGTATTCTAGCTTAGGAAACATGATCCCAAGTTCATGGGGGGCCAGGGAATCCTGCAGGTTTGTGGGAAAGAACTAGACCCCGGGTCTGGAGCAGATAGCAAGATGAGGAAGGAGCAGGAGAGGTGAGCAGTGGGCAGACTGGGGCCAGGTGTGGAGGTCCTAGAACGTCACTTAATGTGGATGGGGGCATGTGGACAGGAGAATGGGAATTCCTGGAATGCTTTTGAGAAGTTGACTGGCATGACAAAGGCAAGATTTGCGAAACAAGTTCCATATAGGGTGTAATGTGAACTAGAGTTTGAGAGAAACCAAAGCCCAAGCCTGGTCCAGGCACCAAGGATGTGGCAGAAGTGAGTCAGAGCCACCATTACAGGCAGGTTAGAGTTCTCTTACACACCTTCACTCACTCTGTGGACAGGTCCAGCCTACAAGGGCTAGCTCTACTGGACACAAGCAGAGCCCATTGAGTTGAATCTGAAGTAAAAGGAAGAGAAATCCTGTGACTTAGGCCACACGGTGACATTGGCCACCATCTTCAGAGCCAGGAAAATGTCTGTGACAGGAAGGAGTGAAGCCAACTCCCAAGCAGAAGTAGAACCAAGAGATCAGGAGCAACGAGAGAGTTAACAACCCACAGCCTCACTGGGGTTCCTGGAGCCCCTTGTCACCCCTGTTTTCCAAGTTATGTCAGTGAATAAATTATGACATGTGGAGTTGAAAGACTTAGAAATCTCAAAAGTATTTGCAGGCCATGGAGAAAATCAGGAATCAGACAACTCAACAATCATATCCCGAGCAACCAAGTGCCTACTTGTGATGACTGAAGGAATGAACGGAAAGTCTCAGAGCATTGATATTAGATGTTTTCAAATATACCATACTTAATCTTCACAGTTGTATGAGTACATTTCCCTCTAACTCATACCATACAATTACATCTACCCACTGCTACGAACCAATATCCATAATTTCTAGAGTAAAAAGAAATTGCCAATAGTGAAGGCAAATAGGCCACAAGGAATGAAGGACATATGAAGTGTGAATGCCAAAATCACAAACTTTCTTTGTGTATTCCACTAGAAAATAACTGAAAACATATTTAAGCCCTGTTAAAAGGTGGTACTGCAGGGGATGGCTTATGGCCACTTACATTAGCACAGTGCTCCCTGGGTTTTCGCCAATGGTAAGGAGCTGCCCCCAGGCCTCCTTTTGAAGCTTGCTTTTCTATTTGGATACATTCACAACTTAAGCTGGGCCCCATGGAAACCCAACTGCCACCAACTTCACAGGTTGAGGAGGACTGTAGCTGTTGTGCCAAAGCATACATCCCACCCCCCACCTGACCATGTGGCCCTGACAGCAGTCCCTTGGGGAGCATGGTTTGTGCTCCTTCACCTTGAACTTGGGTGAACATTCATCTTGGTGGCAACCAAGAAAATCAGGCAAGCATGACTTGGTGCAATCTTTGAGGCCAGGGTGGAAAAGGCTTGTGGCTTTGGCTTCGTTCCTGCAGCATTGAAACTTGGCCACACAGCTGCACGGAGGCCGTCCAGCTTCTCCAAGACCATGGAGCCGTGAGGAGGCCCACCTAGTCCCTGGAGAGACAGAACAGGAAGAAGCCTTGGAACACAAGAACGGTCATAAGGCTGCTCCAGTCCTCCCATTGGAAATAACTCAGTCACTGTCTGACTGCACACCCACAGAGTAACTACCTGATCAAACCCTTCCTGAATTCCTGGCCCACAGAAAGCACAAGATAATTTGTTATTCATCAATAATAGCCACAGAAGTTCTATAGTCCTTGAAATGAGATTTCAGCTATTATAGGAGCTTCTGATCAAGAAAATGTGTCAGACTGTGAAGTCTACTTTGCCAACTCCTGAAGGGATCCTCTCTCAACACAAGCTTTATCTGCTCCAGAATAAATGCTTAGAATGTCTCACACAGTCTGAGCTGCCTGGACTACTGTGTTTCCCCTTTATAAAAAGACATAGAACATATATTAAACCTCTATTGAAAGTACAATTCTGTGTAATCATAGAACTTAAATAATAATATAAATAGCTTTTATTTGTTTTTAATCATTCCTCTAACAGAGACAGAAAAAATGAATTATTTATTACATTGGCTTAAACTACTAGAAATGAAAAACAGTACATATATACCAATGTGAGGCTTGTTACAGTCTTAATTTTCCAATAACAATGAAGAATTTTCAACAGTGCACGGGTTAGGCGCTGAATAAATGTTCTAGTAAGATTACATTATGTAGCTTTTGTAACTCAATGTGGTAGAATATTGTATTCTTTGCCACTGAAAATAGAATGAAATGCAGTTATTAGGATTATTGCAATATCTATATGCACATTTCAAGTATAAATGGCATACTATAAACATAAATCAACCAACTCCAGGGTGATTATGTTGAAATAATACAGCATGGACATAAATGAAGAGAAATGACATTGATTTGCCTTCCCAGCTACAAGATTTCAACTTCTGCCTCAAAGATCAGAATTATAATTGGAAAACTGAGTAAATATGTGGCAATAGTTTTAATGTAAGAAATGCACTGGTTTCTTTTAAGCTGACACATGAACATACATTCTTATTTATTTCACCGGGCACTTCCTCTGCACTGAATAAAATAGTCCGGTCACTAGTAGAAATGAGCTAAAATGGTAGCTTGAATGGGCAATAAAATTTAAATCTGGCAAGGTGGTTAAAACTAAAGGAAGCAACAGTTTTTTTTTTTTCTGAAAAGCTCCAATTAAGGCAAAATGTAGGGGTTCTTGAATGTACCATTATATCTCTCAGCCCACAGGAAATCAGGAGGCGGCAGTAGCCTCAATGTCAAATATATAGATTTTCCTCATTTTTCTAAGTGAGTGAACTTGGTCCGCTCTGCTGCACTTCAGCTGCCTCATCCTGTGGGCACCACGCAAGGGTGTGTGCATGGCGGGGGGCAGGGGATGCAGACCAGGAAAGTGTGGAAATGGCTGCTTGGCGTGAAGAGACTGACTGATTCCAACAAGCCCATTTACAGTGGCCAAAACTCTTGCTCCATTTTGCCATGGTGGCAGCAACTAAAGTTTGGGATGGGTGAGGAAATGGGAGAAAAGAGACAGAAAGACCAAGAAAAAGAATCAAAGCCATTCTGTAAGCTTTTGGTTCTGGCTGATTAAGCAAGTCATTTCCATAAAGAACACTGATGAACCTTCCACAGCTTCTAGAACACTCACTCTCATCTCTATAAAACCAATATCTGTGCCTGTTCCTAGAGGGAATCTTTTACAAATGCACCCTTTATTTCCTTAACATCTAATAATAGGGAAATTGATTTTTTTAAAAAGGGTTCCACTACTTTTTTTCCCCCTCACTTTAGATGGTTGTTAGCCAAATCTCCATCACGGTCACAAATACCTGAAAGAAGTCAACTTAAAAGAAGAGTTATTGTGTCTCATAGCTTCAGAAATTCTGCCCATGGTCACTTGAACCTGTTGCTTTGGGCTGGAAGTGAGGTCGAACATCATGGTGTGGGTGGTGGAGAAGAAACGGTTTATTTCCTGGCAGCTGGGAAACAAACAAGAGAGAAGGAGAGGCAGGATCCCAATATCTCTTTCAGGAGAATCACCCAGATGACCTAAGCTCCTTCAATTAGGCACAGTCTCTTAAAGGTTTTACCCCCTCCCATGAGTAACACAGTCCAGCAACCAAGCCTTCAACATGCAGACCTTTGGAGGACATTTCAAATCCAACCTATGATATTTCAAGGACCCTAACAGCCTGAGCTTATCTATTTGCTATCTCCCTGTATCATAAGGAACATTTTCATGCGGCCCAGTTGTAAGATGAGTGGTTCATATCATGATGTGCCTATGTGCTGTCCCCAGCCCCCACTCTCCTGAATAGAAATCAGACAGACATATCTCAGTGTCAGCTGAAGTCATCCTGCTTCGGCTAAGCCCCCAGGTGGAAAGTATAAAACCTTTCCCAAAGGTCTGCAAATTTCTTTCTTTTTTGGGGGGGAGGGGATATAAAATTATTTATTAAAATTATAGCTACAAAACACACAAATTTAAAAACTAATGTACAAATTTATAAAATAAAGTAAAACAGAATGCTCACAATTGTTTACCTCAGTAGTTTTAGCTTCCAGTACCTAATAAGTATTAAGTATTTGTTGTTCTTGAATAAGTATTAAAATCAGAAATGAAGGGGCTGGGGAGATGGCTCAGTGGACTAAGAGCTTGCCTGGCAAGCACAAGGGCCTAAGTTCAATCCCCAGTTCTGAAAAATAAATAAATAAATAAATAAATATCAGAAATGAATCCATCTATTTTCTACTTTCTTGTAATAGGTCTACAAATTTCAAAAGGCCTCAAATTCTCCGTCTCAATGTTCTGAGCTCTTGCTACCACTAAGTTACCTTCTATATGTGGCTTGCTCTATCTACTCATGGCTTGTCTTTCCCAGGTATGAAATGCTCTGGGCTGGAAGGCACCCAGATCATTTACTTCCCATAAACACATGACACACAAGTTGATTCACAGATCCACTTGTGCACGAAATGTGCATGTCTTCATGAAACTTATGTTTAACTGGACAACAATGTGCAATAATGCTATAAAAGATAAACAAGTAAATTCATGGTCTGTCAGCTATGATTAGAACTGTAGAGACTGATGGAATTTCAAGAAAATGTCAGCTCCATCAGGGCAGGGAATTTTATATTTTATTGTTTGTTCCCTGGCCTATTTCCAACACAACACGACCTGGCATATGGTATTGACTATTCATTCGATGAGTAAAAGGGAATAAGGCAGAGGTGTGCTGGTAAACATTTAACAACTGGCACTTTGGGTATTGTGGCTTGTATCTAGATGTCCCCCAAAGCCTCACACACTCGTAGGTGAGGCTCTTTGGTGATGCTGGGATTAAGGGTACTTAATGGGTTAGTCCATTAATTGGTATAGCACTGTTCTACAACATAGAGCTGGATAAGGGGAAGGCCCACCTTGGGTATGGATGGTGCTATCCACTAAGGTTGTAGCCTGGAAGAGATAAAAGTCCAGAAGGCTACTGTTTGCTGCCTCCTGCCTGCTCTGCTATGGACTGTTTCTTCTCTGTGATGCCCCTCTGCTGTACCACCTTGCCTTAGAGCCATCTGACTACCGACTGAAGCCTCTACAAAGTGTAAGCCAAAATAAACGTTTCCTCCTATAAGTTATGAATGTCGAGTATTTTCCCTTAGCAGTGAGGAAGTAACCTAGACATTGAGTAAAAGTATGTGTGTACTGTGTGTATATGTTCTGTGTTTTATGTAAATATGCATTATATATGATCCTTATATCCTATATACCTTATGTTTATTATAAATTTTACTATTTAAATAATTTATTCACATAATTTATAACAATAAAATATACAATACTTTCCATTATAAATTCCATATAGTTTATTAATTCTCTGATTTTGCCAATTCTTGTAGCCGCAGCTCTGCTGATTGCAATGGATAAATAAGTATAGCTTCAACATAAATACCAGTTGATAATATTTTTATATTGGGAGAACACAGAAGTGAAATATGATAAAGTGGTTATATGTCAAAACCACTCATTTGTGCATAATGTGAGTGGCTTCATTGCTGGATAAAAATAATTTTTAATATTAAATAATATTTTCTCTTTGTTCTTTTTCAATGTAATATCTGCAGAACAGGACAATTTTTAAGTTTAATCTATGTTATTAACATTAAATTTGGGCAATAAACAAAACAATAAGTTAAACCTTACCTTGTATTTGCGTGGTAGTGCCATTATTATCACTGATTCAAGCTGATTTTAAGCCATAAATCGATACCACTAAGCACCAGGGTGGAAAAAGACACAGCAGCACTTTATTAAATAGTATTTCAGTGGCCTAGTGATATTGAGTAGAGGGAAATTTTATGTCCCAGGGGACATTTACCAACATCTGCGATCTTTTTTTGGTGGTGGGGGGGGGAGAGTGTTATTTGCAGCTTGTACATAGAGGCCAGGGATGCTGTTCAAAATCCCACAATACACAGAAAACTTAAGATGGGGAGTTATTTGGACCAAATTGTTGGTAGTTGTGGGGAACATGGCTCAGTGGTGGAGCACTTTCCTTTCGTGCACTGAGCCCTGGGTTCAATCCTTAGTGCCACACACATGCACACATAAAAATTCAAAATGTCAATAGCATCAAGTGTATCAAGAGCATAGGTAATAGTGAAATAATTAGGAAGTGATAAGTTTTGTGTTTTTACTACCTTTGTTTTAGAGTAATTTATTTGTGAGTTTATATAATTGCTTTTGAAAGAAAGCTGTGTTTTACAACCAGATCACAAAAATCCCTGAGAATTTAGCAACCATTTTTTGCGCATTGGTATGCGTCAGCACCAACGTACTTCTGGATAAGGCAGGGGAGGGGTAGTTACCATTTTATAGGAGGTAGTCAGGGAACAGGATCTCAAGATAAATCCTGAGAGGATTTCACTGACCTTATCAGACCCAAAAGCTACAAC
>NDGN011476316.1:0-11142 GCA_002564285.1 Tympanoctomys barrerae
GATCTAGTAGTGAGACCTTGAACACCCTGTAGCCCCTTCCCTAAAAATACAGAAAAAAATACTTTTGATTCTCTCCAATGGAAAATATACTCGATAAGGTTATAGAGATTCAGAAACAAAGCATGAGGTCTTATCTTTGCGAAATGAATGTCTAGTGGTGATGCAGAGAAGTAGGAAGTAGTTACAATGTGTACAGCATCAATATACAGGCAACATGGAACATGGTGGACTGCATCTGGTGATATCATTTGGGGTTAGTGTTGAAAGAATGACAGGAGAAAGAAGGTGAAGTCAAAGAAATCAAAGAGGAAAAAAGAGATAATTCTAAAAAGAAGAACAGCCTGTCTGCACTCTCTGGGGTGCAAGAGAGCATGAGGAGTTCGAGAATCTGCCATTGGGTGGAATGGCGGAAGCAGTGACTGATGGCAGGGCCTCTGAGGGGGCAACATAAAGGCAGTCAATGTGCATGTTCTTCCAAAGAGCTAGTTTGTATTTTAACTTGTTTATGCTTTTTTATATGTTTAGGCCACAATTAACTTGAAACTTCAGGCCCTGTGTAGTTTGAAGATTTGGTTAGTAAACTTGGTTAAATGCTAAATGATTTTGGAATATTCTAACTGCTTCCAAAGAGGAGTTGGCCCTGATATGATGATCAGTTTTATCAACAGCTTGAATGAATTCAGAGAAGACATGCTTAGTAAATTTGTGTATAAAATAAAACTAGGGTTAACACAATCTGAATTCCAAAATACTATAATAATCTAAAACAGCATCCCAACTCAATCAGCGGGGCAAAAAAACAATAGATATAAATGCAAATATCTGACCATGGGCCTAACAAATCAACTACAAAAGATGGGATGGGGTAGCAACAAACAAGTTCTTTGATTAGTATTTATCTCAAAATGTGATAGCAATAGCAAATGGTTGCCCTAAAGTTTAACAAATTACAAAGAAAACAGAAGTAGAAGCAGAGACTGACCATTCGTTTGACTGGCCAGTGCAACTCAAGTATTATTCTCAATTTTTCTCCAAGTTTTGTATTTCAACAGGGACACTTAACCATGTCCCAGTTACTTCTTAAAAAAAAAAAAATCAACCAGGACTGTGAAGGTCAAAACCTTCACAGTTTAGAACTGTAACACAAACCTAATAAGAGGTGAGGACTGAATTTTCTTAGTATAAAGAAGATAGTACTTAATTAGGAAGAGTTATAGAAAGAAACAACTCATATAGACCACATATTTGGCTTATTCTTTATAACTATAGAGACTTGAGTAGTAGGGAATAAATTTGGCCTCTACATAATAATTTTTTTCATGATATAAAAAGATGAGGGGAGATTGTTGTAGCTATAACATGCTAAGCTCTATAACCTATAAAAGTCATTCCAAAATTCTACAGCATCTAACATTAGTGAGGTCCCTTTAGGTTTGATAGCTATTTGCCAAGTCACATAGGCTTATTCAATCATTATCTGTGTACATCTGACTTCAGTTACTGGAGAAACCATCTTGGTTGATGGACTCAGTGAGGAATTTCAGCTTGTAGACCTGCTTCCCAGCACCCACTACACGGTCACCATGTATGCCACCAGTGGATCTCTCATCAGTGGCACCATCAGCACAAACTTCTCTACCCGTGAGTACAAGGTCCTCTGCAGGCATAATGTACCCAGAGAATTTTGTGGATCCTAAAAATGACCAGTGTTTGTGTGGTTACAAGGTCATAGTTTATAGATTTGGGGCAGCACGGCTTTAAGCTCATTCCATTTTGGCCAGCTGTGTCCCAAATCCAGTGAAAGTGAGCTTTAGCTCTCAGCCCGTAGATGTATGTCTCTTTTCTGTCCTCCCTGGGTTCTATGTGACAGTGGTATACCAAGAGAGCCCAACATTAAACATGCCCAGAAAAGTTTGATGGGTAAAAAGCTGGATGTTGGGGAAAGCAATACTGAGTCAGATCATAAACAGGAACATAGACAGCAG
Source organism: Tympanoctomys barrerae (assembly GCA_002564285.1). Classification (NCBI taxonomy): domain Eukaryota; kingdom Metazoa; phylum Chordata; class Mammalia; order Rodentia; family Octodontidae; genus Tympanoctomys; species Tympanoctomys barrerae. The sequence goes on from NDGN011476316.1 coordinate 1,986, forward strand.
TAAGATGTAGAGTGTTTTAAGTTCAAACAGGAACTTGCAGACACTGTGGTTGAGTGGGGTCAGGGTCCCAAGAATAGAAGCTGAGACAGGAAGATGTCATGCCCTGGCCCTGAGCATTAGACAGGGAAGTGGGGGAAAGAATGATCATGATTCTGATCACCTTCTGACAGGAGAGCCCATGTTGTCCCTGTCCAAATTAGAATGGGGTCATTATGGAGTAGCCCCTTGACCACAAAGATGGGCAAGGAGCCCACTGGGGCTGAAATCCCATAGGGAGACCTTGGAGAGACAGGCTTGACCTGGCCTTTCCTCTCCTTTGCAGTTCTGGACCCTCCTGCAAACCTGACCGCCAGTGAAGTCACCAGACAGAGTGCGCTGATCTCTTGGCAGCCTCCGAGGGCAGAGATTGAGAATTACATTCTGACCTACAAATCTACTGATGGAAGCCGCAAAGTAAGAATTTGCTAGAAAGGGGCCTGCCAGTTCTCCCTTGCAAAGGCATGGAAACTGACAGAGGAGCGACAGTGGAATCTGGAGGGAGGGGGAAGGAAGTCATTCACAGGAAACAACCTGGATACATAAGCTACTGTTGAGGAGAGAGCCCAAGTCTGTAAGCTGCACCCCCTAGATGCCCATGGCCCTTGGCTCTTCACAAATTGAGGCACAGTGTTGGTCTTTTCCAAGCCTTGCTGTCTTCTCCAGGTTCTGGTCTACTCCAACTTCTCTAAGTATATTGATGTTTCCAATGTTATGATACAATCCCCTGAAAACTTCTGCTTCATAGTATTGGGATGATTTTTCTAACAGCCCAAGCAAACGTGAGCTGGGTACCAAATTCAAATGGATTTTATACCTCAACAAGCATTACAAGAACAACATCTACATAGGCTACAGTAAAAAAAGAAAATTTTTATTTTTATATCATCAGTCAACACAATCCACTAGAGCACTGGAGTTCAAAATTTTGTTTGCAGTGGGATTCTTTTTAAGAAATTATATGCAAAATCCAAATATACAGAAAAGATTAAGGCACAGCTAGTCTTTTGGATAGAACTAGAGGGGCCTAGGTGATCCTACTTTCTTTGCTTCTTCTTATGTTCTCAAGCAAGACCAGTGCAATCTAAAAGTCACTGGGGTCAATATTCCAGGGGCCTAAATCTCAGTGTACATTTGTGAGCAAAAAGTTGGCCTAAATCTCACATGAACGACATCCTTTTTGCTGAGCGGCATGGTTTTCTTCTTACTGTAGAATGCTGAGGACAGCAATGGCCACTGACCTAATTAGCCATAGAATTCAAGCTTCTCTTCCCTACTTCCCCATTCTGAAAGCCAGGTGCTCCCATCTACCTCCCTTCTTCTGGCTCTGTGCAGGAGCTGATTGTGGATGCAGAAGACAACTGGATCCGACTGGAAGGTCTGTTGGAAAACACGGACTACACAGTGCTCCTGCAGGCGGCTCAGGATGCCATGAAGAGCAGCCTCACTTCTACCGCCTTCACAACAGGTGAGGCAATTACAGCCCTTTGATGGCTTCTCCCTGCATGACAGCTGGCTCCTCAGCAACCTCTACTGAGCTTGGGCTTGGGAACCTATCCAAAACACTCCTCCTTCCTTTCCCTTTCAAAGGTGCTTGAGAACCCCCTCACACCACCAAGGTAATGACAAGAGCCAGGGACCCAAATCCCCAAACCTCCTGGACCAACCAAGGCAACAAGTAAAGACACCTTGTTCCATTTTCCTGTCTGTTCTTCCAGAAAAGTTTTTCCATCTCTTCTTCCTTGGCTACTCTTATTCAGAGACTCATAGCAGTAGTGAACTCTAAGTATCAAATGCACATCCATTTTCCATACACAAAGCATTGTTGCATCCCTTTGGTCTCAAGTCAGTCCTTAACACAACTGACAAGGAAGGACTTTGGTCTTCATTTGCCACCTAATGAAACCAAAATGAATGGAAGTCAAAAACTGGCAGGACTAGTGAGAGTCTGGGTCAGAATTTGAATGAACAATTTTTTACTTTTGCATTTAGCTATTTGTCCCTCCAGCCTTACTCCTTTAAGTCAGTGGAAGATGTTTTGAAAATACTCTTAAGGGATCTAAGCATTGTATCTATAACAGAAAACAACTTTATATTTATCCTTTGGTACCATTTGCCAGGCATTGTCCTAAATTCATGACATCTATGATCTAATTTAATATTCACAATGACCTATATAGTATGGATTATTATCTCTGTTTTAAAGATGAGGAAATTAGCCCACAGACATGTGAGGCAACTCACCCAGTATCCCACAGTTCTTAGGTGGCAGAGCTGGAATTTGACTCAAGCTGTTCTAGCTCTGGGGTGTGTGTTCTTTATATTCTAGTCTGCCACCTTCCCTGGTACCCTTCAAAAGGTTTGTAATGTGGGACCTGCCCACCCAGACTGAATTCTCTCATTGCCTCATACTCTGGGGTGTGAGTGCGTCTGCCTGTGGGGCAAATGTGAGCCTTTCTGTGCCCTAAGATGCGTGTCTGCCTGCTGTGTCCAAGTATTAGGATGATGAGATTCCTATCCATGCTCCAGAGCTTTTCTCTCCACGCACAGAGGGTGACGGGAAGTCTCACCACTCCACTCAGACGCCTTCTTCGTGATGTGCTCATTCTAACCCCCAGATTAAGGCACAGATCGGATGCTCCACATGACGCCTGGGGCTTCTGTAGGGCAGGGAGCTTAGGACTGGGCTCTGTTTTCTTTTTTAAACCTTTCCATACTTCACTAAGTTCTTTGTTTGTATGCACTAATCAGGAAAACAAACATTTTATTTAATTAAAAAATGAAAATAAGTTGTGATCATACAACCAATACATTAACCCAACATGCATTTTTACCAAGTGGAATTTAGAGGATTGTTGATCTCTTTTCCAGGGCTGAAGTCAATTACATTCACCTCTATGCTGTATCATAGGTGTCTTATCTAAGTATAAAGGTGTTACTGTCCTTGTAGGTGTTACTGTCCTTGTAGGTGTTACTGTCCTTGTTTAAGCCCTTCCCTGTACATCTACAGGTTAACTAAAGGGTTTCTCATGGTCCCCTTTCACAAACTAGTACTTAAAGACCTATGGGTTGAAGTTTTCTACTGAATTAAGGATTTCTTTCCCATAAAAAGAACACAGATAACAGGTACTTATAATTTCATCCCCCAATGCATGGGTTTCAGTGCTTGCTTAGGGCAGTGTTAGCTTTTCATTCCATTCTGGAGATGCCACAGGCAGCGTGATGAGCAGAGAGATAACCTGCACAAGGTCTCTGTGATGTCCTGCGGCTGTTCCCCAGCCACCACACCTGGCAAGGAGGTTCAATAGCTCGGATGTGGGATTACAGATCCAGACGGATCCAGATCCAGTGGGGTCAAATAAACCAAGGAATAGCAACACCCATGGAAATCTGGGGAGGAGGCCAGGGTAGTGGCTCTGATTGATGGACAGTGCAAGGGACTTGCAAGATGTATTTAGGTCGCTAGTTCCTTCATTTAAGATTCCAGTTGCCCCTTGGCTCCTGGAGCCTCAGCTCAAAAGGAGAAAACTGAAAGGCTGAACTTCCTATGCAGTAAATATATTTACTAACTGAGCCTCTTTTTCTGCATACAGTTTGGGGGGCCAGAGAGAATCACCACCACTTCCTGGTACATAGCAAGGGGTCTCCATGTTTGGAAGTTTTTCAGTGTTGCTAGAAAATACAAATTTAAATGCAAGTCATGGATACATACAAATCCTACTGGATTTTTCTTGAAGATTTACCAGAACCCACCAAAATAATCAGTTGCAGAATAAAAAAATTCAGAGGCAGAAATAAGGCATGTAAAAGTCCTTTGCACAGAGCCTGACATAGAACAGACATAACAAAAGCTGGCTGAACTTAAGAGTTTCATCAGGCAGAAGAGAAGGTCTCTAGTGAAGCAAAACTGACAGACAGGGAAATTTCCTCTAATCCTTGAAGAGATGGCAGAGACAAGGATGTACAGCCTAGAGAGTATGATGCCACAGTCCCTCTGATTTCAGGCTCTGCCTGCTACCCTGATACAAATTTTTCTGAATAAATTATACTAGGCTACATAGTCATCTACATGTTAATACTAATGAGTGTTCATTGCCAGTAGCCAATCCCTTCCCACTACCTTTTCTACTCCTGCCAAGAGCAAATGCTACTAAGGAGGGAAACAATACAAGGGTATCAGTTTCCTAAAGGTGGGGGTGAGGATGTTAACAAAGAAGAAGCAGCAGGAATGAAAGCAGAAGGTCTTCACTTGCACACAAGGTCTGGAGCCCCACCCCTCTCTGAGGATGACTTACTTCTGCTGTGCCAGTGTGGGGAACACTGGAGGCTCTGTGATGACAGACCAGGGAGGATAGGTGTAGAGGATTATTTCCTTTCAGCCACTAACATCCCTTCTGTCTTCACTGTCAGTACCTGACTTTTCCACTTAGCAGCATCCCGTTCTTAGGATGTGTTGCTCCCAGCTGAATCTTCCAAGTGTTTTCTTCACCTTCTGCAATGCAACAACAGAGATTAAAGTTTGGCCCCAAACTGACTTGCATCCACTGACAACCCCTAAAATGCCTGTCTAATGGTCTGGAACAAAGTTAAAATGTCAAAATAATAATAATAATAATAAATATTGTAAAAGAACAAGAAAAGATCTGGCCTCAAAACCTCGAATCCCTCCTTTGATCAAGATGTCTTCTTGCTGGGTTCCCACCACATAACATCAGACCATTTCATTCTTTCCATCATGTTAATAGCTTCCTGTCCTCTTGTCTCTGGTGTTTGCACAAGACTCTGGGGGGAATTAAATACAACTAGTATGAAAGAGAAAAAAGTATGGATACATTATTTATCACTTACTGTCGCTTGAAATTTCATCCAAGGTCTACTTGTCTTTTAGAGACATGAATATAAATGAGGAAACAAATATTCCCTGCAGAGCAACAGAGGCTTGGTGAAATGATCTTCTGAGAGGCAATTTTCATTGTCTCTTTTAATACTATAAAAAGCAAACAAGTCTCTCGCTAAAGCTCATCCTCAGAGACAGCGAACACTATAAAATAGGTTGTCGTGACCTTGAGGTTAAGCGAGACCATCCTTTGCAGAGGTACCCAGACATGGGTAATGGGAAGTTTTCTTTTATTACCTTTGCTGTACTCTCTGTGACTGCACATCCGGGCTGAACTGCTTTGTGCTTTTCAGGCTCATTCTGGGGTCTCCTCTAACATAAGAATCAGTTTTTGAGGTAGGGAAAATTAATGAAGATTGACAAAGTCTAGATTTGGAACAATAGATGGTAGATCGTGAAAATTCAGTTATCAGACATCTGATCAGAAAACAATCAGTTGGTGATCACTGTCCAACTTCTAGTGACTCATATGTGTACCACATGTCCCCACCACCACCAAAGAGGGAGCTGAGAGGGCTTCTCTTTGCTTTGTGGCTTAGATGCAGCTTGAGTTCTTGTTCCATTAAGACAAGTAAATGAGAGACAGACGGACAGAGAGAGAGAGAGAGAGAGAGAGAGAGAGATTCACACATATGTTCAAAATGCATAGATAAGTGGTTGTCAAACGAAAGCTTTGAATTAATCATACTACCCAGCTTATCACATATTATTGATATCAATCTCCAAGCTACTTAACTCCCTTTTCCCCATCTCGTCTTACCTCCTCCATTTGTACCATTCTAATGTGTCCACTGGGTAGCCTTTTCATGTGGGAAACTCTGTCCTTGTAAAATTATTTTGACTATATTCAAATATATATTTGAATCTATAAACATTTCAAATTTATGGCAATGGTATGAGGTTCCATAACGTATCCCCTGTTCTCATATACTTTACTCAGCGCTCTTTTCTAGACCATCTGTGTTGTTTTGCACATCTATAGTCTTTTGCTTCCAACTGTTGTGAGACACTGCACTGTGTATCCCCATCACATCTTAGCTTCCTATTCTGCTAAAGATGGACGCTAGGTTGTTCCCACATTCCACCCACCCCAAATGGTACCACAATAAATACCTTGTACTAATGGGTCAGTAGCCTTTGACTTATACACCTAGAGGAGGAATTGCTGGTCATAGCGTATGTGTTTACATAATTTAACTAAGTGCCATTCCCTACCTATACACTGGCTGCAACAGTGCATTTTCTAATGGCATATGACACATTTTTAATGACTTAACATGGTCCAAAACTGTAACTTCTAACAGTCTCATGGATATAATTGCTATTTCATTGTTCTAATTGAATTCCATTATATAAATATGAGTTTGAGCATCTCTTCATATGTTTGTTAGCCTTTGAGATTCCTTTCTCTGTACATGACCTATCATATAGTTTGTTCTTTCTTTCTTTTCTTCTTTCACTTTTTTATTTTTTCTTTTTATTTATCTTTTGAGACAGGATGTCGCTATGTAATTCAGGCTGGCCTTAAACTCACTGTGTAGCCTAGGTTGGCCTTCAACTTTTGGCGATCCTTCTGCTTCAGCCTCCCAAGTGCTGGGATTAGAGGCATGTGCCACAATGCCCAGCTTTACTGTTGGATTTTTTTGGTTTTTCATTTTGGTTTTGGTTTTTGAGACAGTCTCACTATGTAGTTTAAGCTAGTAGTTTGTCCATTTCTCTATTGGAGTTCTTAATAGTATTGGCTATTACTATTTGAGCTTTAGAAGTCTTTCTTAAGGTCTTTCCTGACACTAGGCAATGCTATCGCTCAATACAATTTTTACTTATTTTCCAGACTTTGATATTTAGTCTATATTATATTTGTCAATAAGTAGTGAAAGTTTCATTTTTCTTTGTATAGTAAACCAGTTTTACTAACATCATGTACTAAATAATCCATCTGTTCTCCATTGATTTATAGTGCTTTATTATACTGTATATATAGTTCCCATATGTACATGACTGTCTCTGAACTCTGAATTTTCTAATTTATTCCATACTCCATTGATTTGTTTTTTTGCAAACACTATATTGTGTTTTTCCATCTATAGCTTATTATTATAATATTAGTATCATAATATAGGTTTTTCTCAAGCTTGCCTTAGCCATCTGATACTTACTTTTCCATATATAACACCTTAGCTTAGCAAATTTGTGTTATGAAATTCTACAAAAGAAATTTAAATTTGAATCTAGATTAGAATTGCAATGAATTTACAAATCAATTTGGAGAGAACTGACTCCTTTACAATATTAATCTATCCCTCCTAAATGCATGTATGAACAATGTATATTCATTTATTTAAAACATTTCTATGTCTTCAGGGTATACATTTTTTTCCTTATAGCAATGTTTATATTCTTGGTCAATTTATAAACATTTTGAAATTTCTTATTGCCTTGTGATTTTTGTCTAATTTGAAAATATATTTTCTAGTTAGTTATTGCTGCTCTAAAAATATTGATTTTTATATATTGATCTCATATCTAGCAAACCTGTTGAAGTCAGCTGTTAATTCTAAATACCTACTGGTTTTGTTAATTTCTTAGATGTTGTTTGTAATGTACAGATAATGACAGTTTTATTGCTCTTATTATAATCTTATACCTCTTAATTATTCTAACATTAGTACATTATATAGGATTTGCAGAGCTATGATAAATGATGAAATTAGTTAACCTTGACTTGCTTTCATGCTTAAAGGAAATGCAATTAAAGTTTTATGCTGCATAACTTTTTCTAAACCTGTGTTTTTAAAACATTTTTAGCTGAAAATAGCTACTTTTTTTCTAAAATATAGAAAAATATGCAATCGGATAACCTTAAATAAAGAAGAGCACCATCTCCTTAGATTTTCAGGTTTAAAACATTTAGCAAGGTAGGATTTTTTTCCACTCCAAGTGAAGCACTTTCAAAATAAACTTTTAGTAAATTTTAATTGATTATAGGATTTTTATTTTTTAGCTTATTAATGAGGTAAACTAAACCTCACCTGAATATGAGATTGTACTGCATCCTTAATTTAGATATCTACTATGTTTAGACTTTTATATCTACAATAATAAAATTGTCTTAGACATGTTTTCTTATATATACTTCCTTAAGGGCTTTGAAACAATATAGGCAAACAATATGTGCAACTTCACAGAAAAAAATGTAGCCTGTTTGCCTGTTTGCTTGCTTCCTCCTCCTCCAACTCTTCCTCCTCCTCCTCTTCCTTCTCCTCCTCCTCATCCTTATCCTCTTTATCCTCTTCTTTCTCCTCCTCCTTTTTCTTCTTCCTTTGGATTTTTAAAAAATAAGATGCTTGGAACAGAATTTTTGATTACCATTTCACTTACAAATATTTAAAATTAAATACATATGAGATGTGATCCAAAACTATATTGAATGTTTTAGTTTTACAAAATGCATTGGAATGAAAGACACACTGCTGTGAGTTCTCCTCAGAATGCTCCCCCCAAAAAACACTGTGAACACACAGTGTATCATTCTTGCCACTTTTCAGAGCAGTTCTTGAAGTCCTCTTTTGCATCTTCAGTCCTGCCATGATGGCTACCTTGGTCTCTGGAATTGAATCAAAATGTTCATCTTTCACAGTCATTTTGACTTTGAGGAAGAGGCAGAACCTGCACAGTGCCAGATCCGGTGAATAAGTTGGATGAGAACATACCATAATGTTTTTATTTGACAGATGTTGCCACAAGCCTTAGATCAATAAAATGATCTTCAAAAATACTGTGAATGTTTCAATGAAAATTTTTTATTACATTAAAGGCATGTTGCTATTAATCTCTCAAAATATTGCCCTGGCTTCAAACTTACAACACAGTTAGTGGCAATACATTTTTTACTGTCCCTTTTTCTTGTTGTTTAAATATTCAACTTATTTTCCTGTTATCTCTTCTTCTGAATCCTTATTTCTTGAGCCAGTTCTAACTCTTCATAATTTATAGGAATTTATTTATTTATTCTGAATTATAGAAGTTAGTAGCATGAAATCATTCAAAATATTTTTTAATGTCTAATGCACCTGTGATTATTTCCCTTTTTAATTTTTTTTCTTTTTGAAGAGAATAAAAAAAAGTAGGGCTGGCGAGATAGTTCAGTGGTCTAAAGCACCTGCTTAGGCAAGCTTAGGCAAGCATTCAGGGACCTCGGTTCAATCCCCAGCACCACATGCC
>NDGN011476319.1:0-13737 GCA_002564285.1 Tympanoctomys barrerae
GAATAAGCACTTCCCTGGCAAGTGCAAGGACCTGAGTTCAATCCCCAGTTCTGCCAAAAAAAATTAAAATAAATAAAGAATCCCCAGGCAATATCTGCTCACACCCCCAGTACCTGTGCCTTGCAACCAGTAAGAAAGCCTGGCTGGCGCCTCTTGGCTGGGCCGGGCTCTTGTGCACGATGCAGTGTTGAGTTTCACACGTGCGTGTCGAGCTCCGACTTCCACGTGCGTGTTGGTCTCTAAGGTGGCTGGAGGATTGAGCGTCTTTCACACACAGTGCGCTTTTGCAGCGTGAGGCAGTTACGGGGCCTCCTGCGCCACCTGCGTGGTGCGGGTGAGTGCGGAGGGCGCCTGACCCCCGGATCCCCCTCCCAGGTCACTCTGCATGACATGATCCTGAAGAACATCGAGAAGATCAAGCGGCCCCGGAGCAGCAACGCGGAGACGCTGTACTGAGGCCGGCGGCCGGCGGGGCCGGGGACTGAGTCTGGCCCGCGCCCGGGCTGCCTGGTTCGTTGCCTGCCTGCGAGGGGAGCCTGGCTGCAGTCGTGATCGCACCTCTGTTTTTAGTTAGAGTCTAATGAAGCTCATCTAGTCCGTGACGTGTTCACCTCTTTTTTCAGGCCTCAGGAACTCGTCTCCCTTCCGAGCCCCGCCCGTGCTCGCGCCCGCCGCAGGCGCGCAGCGTTGGCGCAGGACCGATTCCCTCCCTCACCCGCTCCCACGTCTTAGCATTTGGTGATTGGTTGGGGGCCAGCTGAGGAACCCAAGGGGAAGTGCTAGGTGTCTTTAGGAACCAGGGTAGCCAGGAGACTGTCCTCTTCTGTCACAAGGCTGGCCCGCCGGTCGCCCTGGTCCTGCCGGAGGGCTTCCTTTCTACACCCATCTCATGCTGACCCTGGTCTGGCAGGAGGCTTCAGCCCAGACCTTGCTCCTTCCAATGTGTCCATGGCGGTGTCAACTGAGGGGCCACCGCACCCTCTGCCAGCTTCCCACACCACCTCTTGCAGCCACCCTGGGCCTCCTCCAGGAGCCCACGGCTGTCCTAGGTGCCTGCCACATGGGCTGTGGTTCCAGGCCTCCTGCTCTCTGCGGTAGCGGCCGCTGGGTGCCGGAGGAGTTGCGGCACGAGTGAGTGAGGGCCGAGGCTGAGGCCGAAGCCTGGTCCCCACACCCTTGGCGCTGCGCCCAGGAGGGGCCTTTGCCCCTTTGCTCTAGGCCTTCTGTCTGGGTACTGTGTGTACAGTTGTGCTTCTGGGGAAGGCGTGTGTGTGAGACACATGCTTATAGCTCTTGTGTTAGAATATGCCAGCGGGGCACAACCATGGAAGCGTTGCTGCCTCTTGGTTGTCCAAAGGCCACTCGCTGTCCGGCTCTGTGGGGACCCTGCCAGGCCCAGCTGTATCCACTCTGCTGCTGGGGGTCGCTGCCTGCGATCCACCTGCCCGTGCCCACGGCTCCCGTCTGATGTCTGCGCTTCCCCATGGGTGTCTTCCATGTCCCAGTTGCATTTGCAGCCTGGGGCCCATGCCCCCACTCCAGATCTCCCCATAGAGCTCAGTAACAAACCAACACCCCATCCGAGCGCTCCCTGCCTGGGTCCCCTTTCTGTTGGTTGTTCCACTGTCCCTCACCCTGCCCTTGGGATCGTAATGTAAAATTCTTTTACCATGTTGAGAAATTATTAAAAATACAGGTACTTGGACCTCTTTCTAAAGTTGCAGACCCCGTGCCATGCTCTGGTGGTGAGGGGCAGGTACACAGTGTGCTCATCCGGCCCCAGCCCGTCACCCGCCGTCCTCTCCTGCCCTTCACACCGCAGCTCGGAGACTGAGGCCCCTGCCCTCCCGAAGGGCGCCTGTTCTCAGTCTGCACCCTGTGAGGTTGGCCCCAGACTGCTGCTGCCTGTGTCCTTGGGTTCCTGTGCCTGGGCTGAGGAAGGCCCAGGTCCGTCCTTCCTTTGATGCTCGCAGTTGCCAGCAGAGGGCGCAGGGTCCCCATGCAGGCCGACCGGCCTGGCGCGCTGCTCATGGTCCCCTGGACTGGGTTTGGATCACTCGGCTGCCTAGGACTCCTGGCTTCCCTCAAGGTTTCCACGCCTCCTGGCACACATGGAGCTTTCTGGTGTCGGTGCTCAGCTGTTTGCATGCCGGGTTCAAGGTCCCGTGGGCCGGCGCAGCCCCTGATGTACGAGGGTCCCAAGATCCTGTGGCTCAGCTGATAGCTTTGCAGTTCCGAAGGCTTAGCCCTTCACATGGCCTGAGACACCAGCTGCAGCTAGTCTGGGTCACTGGCAAAGCGAGCATTGCCCACCTGCTGAGTGTACACTGCTGCCCGTTGGGTAAGGCCTGGCCAGGGTGGCAGACCTGTCCTGCCCCGCAGTGGTTGCCAGCCCTGCCTCTTGCTGGCTGCTCTTCCTGGAGCCTCGGACTGAGTGGGCTCAGCATGGATGTGTAGCTTGACCAAAAACCTCGGTGATTTTGGTGGCCAGCCTGTAGAGTGGCACTTCTTCCATCCCGTGGTGAGGGACCCACGGGTGGGTGGGTGTTGGACTTAGGCAGTGCCATTGTGCAGGTATTTGCTCCCAGCTTACAGGGCAAGTCCCAGGGTGCTACTGGAGCTGCCCCTTGTCACCGTCTGCTCTGGCCTGTCTTGCTGACCAGGTCTGGTGACACCAGCCAGCCTCACTGTTGTCTGCAGCCTCCACCTGGCTCCCATGCAGCCCAACCCTGGTTGCCCTTTGTAAGAGCCCAGCCAGGAGCAGCTGTGATGGGCTGCCTGACCGCGGAGCTGGGGCTGGGCTTGGTGGGTGCGCCCCTGGGCACTTGCATTCACTGGGTGGAGCTGCAGCTGCTCCCTAAGGTCTCGGCCATAGCCCACCTGGATGGAGGGGGATCCCCACCTGTCTGGGGTGGCCCCCAGCCCACCCCAACATGAGCAAGCTGGTGGTGGGGCCACTACCCTGGCCATCTTATGTGCAGGATGTTAGCAAGGAGCGCCTTGCGGTGGTCCCCTGCCCTGTCACCCCATGCAGGGAACTGAGTTTGTGCAGATGTGGAGCCATTCAGATGACGTATCTATGCCTCCCCAGGTCAGCTTCCTACTGCAGTTGCTGTGCCCTGACACCACCCCACACCATCTCCAGAGGCTTGAGCTATGGGACTGGCCAGGCTGCCTGGATTCAGCGCTTGCTACATTCTGTGGGCTGGACAGGCTGAGCCCAGCGCCATGCCTTCTGGGCCGTCCAGCAGGTGTGCACTGGGCTGCTGTTGGGCAACCTGGGCCAACTGAGTGGGGGTGCAGGGCAGGCTAGCTGGGGGGTCAGAGCCTCTGTGCAGCCTAGAGGCAGCCATGTTCCTTAAATCTTGGGTCCTGGATTATGTACCCCTCTCCAGTTCTCACTGCAGAGCTCCTGGTACAGCGTGTGGGGGCACTTGGTGTCCCCGCTCTGGATGTCCACCTTTGGCCAACCGTGCGTTCAGTGGTCTAAGGATGATGTCTGGTTTCAGGGCAGGCAAGTGGCCTCTCATGTCACCATCCAGGAGCCCGGCCGTCTGTAGCCCTTACGCATCTGAGACCGTGGTACCCGGATGTTTGTATAGCACCTGTGGGCTCAGCTGTAGCCACTGGGCCGGAGCAGGATTAGACAGCCCCACCTGACCACCCTGGTGGGTGCCTGCTTGCAGGGGCCGGGGCAGCTGCTGCCGTGGGCTGAGTGCATGCTGGAGGAGGCCCATTGCCTGCCCAGTGACTCGGAGCCATTTCTGTCAGGACTTGGCAGACTCGTCCCTTGTGGTCTGGTGTGTATCCTCCATGGGAGGCTCTGACCACATAAGGGTTTGTGTACTATACCCTGCGGGGTGTTGGGGGACAAGTCCACACCATGGGCTGTGTCAACACAGCTCGGCACTGGGCGAGACAGCCTCTTTGGGAACCAAGTCGGGGGCTGTGTGTGGGGGCAGTGCACCCACATGCCTGCCTTCTGCCTCAAGATGGGCCTGGCTATGGCAGGTGAAGGCTGGGTGAGGACGGAGAGGGGGGGGGGTGGAGGCGCTCCAGATCTGGCAGGGTGCAGGAGAGCTGCCCTTGGGCTGTGCCAGCTGCTGGGCCCCTGCCTGCCCCGCTCCAGCCCTGCAGCCTCTGTTGTGCAACTGGTTGACAATGCTCATGTGTTTTGCTTCAGCCTCCAGGCCACCAGAGGCCACCCTGTGGAGCGAGTTGGCCTTTGAGAGACCGCACAGGCAGGAGAAGGCACTTGGCCTTTTGCTCACTAATTCAGAGGGTTGGAAAGCAGGGCGGACACGGGAGGGTGGACGAGAGTGTGGGCACTGGAGCTGGGGCTGCAGTGAGTGCCCCTCGTGGGAAGAGCGGCCTGTGCCTTGGCACTGCGGTGCAGAGGTGTGGGCACTGGCTGAGGGTTTGCTGTTTTGAGTATGGAGGGAGTATCTCAAGGGGATCCAAGCTCAGAGAGGGCCTGCAGCACTTGACCGATTCTGCCAAGACAGAGAAGCCCTCAGATTACAGCCTTGGGCAGAACACGAGCTAGAAATGTGTGCAGGCCTGGCCTTGCACCTAGGGAAACTGAGGCGGCCGGAAGTGACTGCTGGGATGGCGCATGAGAGGAAGTGGACTTCTCTGGAGCGTTGGGCCTGCAGCAGCTTGGGGTGGGGATGAGGAAGGGAACGAGGATGCAGTCCAAGCTGCCCTGTGCTCGCGGCTGCTCTCCGGCACACTGGGCTGTGGTGGCTTCCCAGCTGGAAGTCTTGCAGTGTCGCTGGCACTGAAGAGCCTCTCGGGACGTCACACTGGGTGACGGTGACTGGGTGGCGAAGGTGTCCGGCACAGGCTCCAGCTGTGGGCAGGAGCTGTGTGCCAGGGCCTTGAGCGGCCACAGTTAGGGGGCAAACTCTCCTGCCCTGTGGGGGAGGGTGACCAGTGCTGCCTGGGATGACACTGCCTGTGACACAGAAGGCTCCAAGGAGCTCCCAGGCAGTGGACACGCAGAAATCAGCTTCCTTTCCCAGAGACCGAAGTGCCTGCTGTGGGGGACGGCGGGGGGGAAACAGAAGGTCAAGTCTCGGGCAGGACAGATGTGGACGAATGGGTGGGGACTGGTTTTCCCAGCGGGCTTCTCCACGACAAATCCCCTTCGCCATTCCAGGCAGCACTGTCACAGTGCAGCTCTCGTTAGCCTGGGCAACGCCTCGAACTCAGCCCCCAGGCTCCTGGGTCTCAGTGCTGGAACCTTCTGTGAGGGTGGCAGTGTCGAGTACCGTGCTATTCTACGAGACCCTCTGGCTGTGTGCAGCAAGGAGCACGCTAAGGCTGTGGGACTGGAGGACAGAAGTGTGTGTGTGTGTGTGTGTGTGTGTGTGTGTGTGTGGCACTGGGATTGAACTCAAGACCTTGTTGCTAGGCAGGTGCTTATTCTACTGAGCTATCTCCCCTGCCCAAGTCATTCAATTTTTTTTTTAGTAATGTCTCAGTGACTCTTCTCTCCTTTCTGGGACAAATACCCAACGCCCTAAGTGAAGGCAGGAAAGGCTTAGCTCAGTCACTGGAGGTTTCAGTCCACACTCAGCTGGCTCCAAGGCGGAACGGCACATGGCACAGGGCAGCAGCTCATGGCGGCAGAAGGCGGCAGTAAAACAGCAAAGGAGGAGTGGCGACAGTGGCGATGAAGAAGTCCCTTAAGTTGCAACAGGCTACCTGCCCCAGGCTGGGAACAGTACTCACACCCATAATCCCAGCAGCACTCACAGCCCAGTGGATCATGAGTTAATTACAAACTCTAGAAGTCTGTCTCATGACTGCATGAGGCTTTGGGGGGACAAATACACACAAACCATAACAGGTAGTTTTGAGTCAGGGTCTCACTATGTAGTTCAGGCTGGCTTTGAACTCCTAGTGGTTGATCCTCCTGCCTCAGCCTCCCAAGTGCTGTGCTTACAGGTGTGTGTGCCATCACACCCGGCTGAGATTATGATTTCAATAGCTGCATGGGACATGTCCTACTGGACAAGGCCAGATAGAAGCTGGGCTAGCGCTGGCCCAGCCCTCCCAGGGATCTCTGAGCGACCCACTGCCACGGACGTGGCTGGGCAGATGAAGGGCCTGTGAGTGACTTGACTGGCACAGAGCCCCCCTCTCCCCTTGCAGGGCAGGGCTGCACATCTGGGTATGGCGGAAGACGTATTTAAACCCGGGCAGCTCCTGGAACCCGCACCACCAGCTGCAGCACCCACAGCTGGCCTGGCGAGTCCTGGCAGGGAGCCCCTTCCCTGGCTGCTAACCAGATGAACGTGCGGGGTAAACAGCAGGCGCGCGTGTGGACCGCAGCCCCCCAGGCGTACACGTGGGCCTGGGTAGTGCTGTGGAGAGGGCCCTGGGCTGGGGTTGGGATGGCAGGAAGGGGGCGGCCCTGGCAACCTGCACTCTGTCCCCGTAGCTAGCCGTGCCCCACAAGCCGTCTGGGTGACAAAGGGTCTCACTCTTTCCTGGAGGAAAGAGCGGGTGCTGAGGGGCAGGGTGTCTCTCACCAGAGCAACGTCTGGACATCTGTGCTGGCCTGTGCCGGCCTTGTTCATGACGCGAGGCTCTTAGGAGAGGTCGGTAGTGCAGGCAGCACAGGGCACCTCTGCGTCCGCTGTCCTGGCAGGCAGGCTGTGGCGGTAGGTAGGCTGGACAGCGTGGATCCAGGGCCAAGGGCTCAGTCCCCCAGCGAGGGTGGGTGAGTAGCTAGACGCTGCCGTCCAGGGTACATCCACCTGGGGTGTGGACGGGCCTGGCCGCGGCTGGGTGGTCCTTGCGGCTGCGCCTCCCGAGCACTCGGCTCGCCTCTTGTGCAGGATCTCTGGCCTGGGAACAGCCGCTACCTTCATGCTTCCCACGGTGAGGACAGCCCCGCACAGGGAGGTGGGGAGGAGTGGGCTTCGTGCCCTGTGACACCTTCCAGGAGCCCTCCGTCACCTCCCCTGCCAGCATCCACCCTGTGGCCTGCACCCCGCCTGGTGGCCTGGGCCTCCCAACTGTCCCCTTTCTCTGCAAGGTCTAGCCTCCATGACCCTGGCCTCTGTCACTCTGATCTGATCACACTTGCTCGAGTCCTGAGGAGAGAGCTCCCACACAGAAGCTCCACACATCCCTGGTGAATTCTTTCTGCCAGTTTTGTTGTTTGTTTTGAGGCAGGGCATTGCAATGTGCCCCATGGTGGCCTTGAATTCCGGGGGACCCTCCTGCCTCAGTCTCCGAGTGCTGGGATTATAGACGTGTACCACCACGGCCAGCTCTGCTCAGTTTAAGTGCCAGATTTATGAAAGTTATTTTGCAATATTCATGCAGAACACACCGATCCTCCCCTCAGAACTAGCTGGTGTTCATGGGGTGCCAGATGTTCCCTGGAGGACAGGCCTTCTCGAACCCACGACCCTGAGATTAAGAGTCTCATGCTTTACCGACGGAGCTAGCCGGGCACCCTTAGGACAGGCCTTCTGAAGGAGCAGGCGTTCTGTGAAAGTCCTAAGAAACGGTCTTCCAAGAACTTCCCTTGAGTTGATTCTGTTTGGCTTTTTAAGTGTCTACAGCACCCCTGGGAATATGAAGGAACCAGACCAAGAAAATCAGCAATGCAGGAGACAGCCAGAAGGGGCCCCGCCAAGGAATGCGGCTCAGCAGCAAGGGGCTGGGGTGGGGGAAGGTCCCAGTGACAGCAGAGAACAGCCGTCCCTGGCAAGCAGAGCAGCAGGCTGGGGGTTCCAGGGCTTCAGAGGGACCCAGCCTTCCTGGGGGTGGGTGGAGGCCCCCAGACGCTGCACCCCTCACCCTAGCCCCAGCCCTGACCCTGAAGGCAGCGCCTGGGGCTGAGAGGACCAAGCCATGTAGGGTCTGTGGAAATCAACAGCGCCCAGGCCCGCCCCCGCAGGCCTCCGCCCCCAAGGCCTCCGCCCCCCGCCCCACCCTGCTTCCTTCCCACCCGCAGCCTTAGCCAGCTGCAACCCCTGAGAAGCCAGCCTGAAACGCAGCGCTCGCTCCGGCAGCCCCAGCCCCACCAGCACGGGCTGGAACACAGCACCAGACCGGGCAGCCGCGCTCCTCGCGCGACCATGAACCAGAAGACTATCCTGGTGCTCCTGGCACTGGCCGTCATCACCATCTTCGCTTTGGTCTGTGTTCTGCTGGCCGGCAGGAGTGGAGATGGTGGCCCAGGCAGCCAGCCAACCCCGTGCCATACAGCTGCACCCCTTGTCTGGCCCAAAACGCACCCCGACCCTGGCCGGCTCTTTGCAGACCTGAGCACGGAGGAGCTGGCAGCCGTGATGGGCTTCCTGAGCCTGCGGCTGGGGCCGGGCCTGGTGGATGCGGCCCAGGCATGGCCCTCAGACACTTGCGTCTACTCGGTGGAGCTGCAGCTGCCCCCCAAGGCCGCGGCCCTGGCCTACCTGGATGGAGGGGGACCCCCGCCCGCCCGGGAGGCCCTGGCCATCGTGCACTTTGGGGCTCAAGCCCAGCCCAACGTGAGCGAGCTGGTGGTGGGGCCACTGCCCCAGCCTTCCTACCTGCGGGATGTCACCGTGGAGCGCTACGGTGGCCCCCTGCCTTACTACCGGCGCCCCGTGCTGGCCAGAGAGTACCAGGCCATCGACCGCATGATCTTCAGCCGAGAGCTGCCTCAGGCTGCAGGGCTTCTCCACCACTGCTGCCTCTCCACACCCCCCGGAGGCCGGCTGGTGACAGTGACCACAGTGCCCCGGGGCCTGCAGTCAGGGGACCGCGCCACCTGGTTTGGCCTCTACTACAATGTCTCAGGCGCTGGTGTCTTCCCGAACCCTATAGGGCTGGAGCTGCTGGTGGACCATGCGGCCCTGGACCCGGCCCTCTGGACCATCCAGAAGGTGTTCTTCCAGGGCCGGTACTACGACAGCCTGGCCCGGCTAGAGGACCAGTTTGAGGCTGGCCTGGTGAAGGTGGTGGTGGTGCCCGACAATGGCACCAGTGGGGCGTGGTCCCTGAAGCCGCAGGTGCCCCGGGGCCCGGCTCCCCCTCTGCAGCTCCACCCTGAGGGGCCCCGCTTCAGTGTCCACGGCAGCCGTGTGACCTCCCCCTCGTGGACCTTCTCCTTTGGCCTTGGAGCCTTCACTGGTCCGAGGGTCTTTGACATCCGCTTCCAGGGTGAGAGGGTGGCCTACGAGGTGAGCGTCCAGGAGGCCTTGGCTGTCTATGGGGGAAATTCCCCCGCAGCAATGCTGACCCACTACTTGGATGGCAGCTTTGGCATTGGCAAGTTCTCCACGCCCCTGACCCGCGGGGTGGACTGCCCCTACCTGGCCACCTACCTGGACTGGCACTTCCTGGTGGAGTCGCAGGCCCCCAAGACCATCCGGGATGCCATCTGTGTGTTTGAACAGAACCAGGGCCTTCCACTGAGGCGACACCACTCAGATTTATACTCCTATTACTATGGGGGTGTTGTGGAGACAGTGCTGGTGTTCAGGTCTGTGGCCACCTTGCTCAACTATGACTATGTATGGGACGTGGTCTTCCATCCCAATGGGGCCATCGAAGTGAAAGTCCACGCCACGGGCTACATCAGCTCCTCGTTCTTCTTCGGTGCTGCCCACCGCTACGGGAGCCGGGTTGCAGAGCACACTCTGGGCACGGTGCACACCCACAGCGTCCACTTCAAGGTGGACCTGGATGTGGCAGGTACAATATCCTGTGGGAAGGAGGGGCTGAAGAATTGTCCCCATTTGCTTTGGTTTTTGTGTAGTTTTCCCAGGAAAGAGACTTGGGTGTCGTGCTGCCTTTGTGGGGCATGGGAGTGAGTTGGCATCGGGGTGCCCAGCCTGCCGGACTCTCTCAGCAACCTCCTTAGAAAATCCTGGGCGCTGGCTGGGCTCGGGCTGGAAGCAGCCCCAGGAGCGCGGGGTGGCCAGTGCCTCCGTCCCGTGCCGCCCGCCTCCCCTCTGCGCCTGTCTGGGTGCTGTGGAGCAGAGGACCCGGGCAAGTCTGCCTGGCCCAGGCCAGCGCGGGTAACCTTGCTGGTGGGTGTTTTCTGGGGTGGAGCCTCCCCCTCCCTGATCTGCTGCCCGCTTTCACTTGCGTGGGTGGAGGGAGCTCCATGCAGAGCTCCGGGAAGTCTCCGGGCTTGGGGCAGGGCAGAGGTATTTCATCTTTGTCTTCCTTCTTTCCTTCTCTGCGCTGAGTTCAGCATCCGTTTTTTTTTTTTTTTTCTGTTCTCCTTCTACAGCAGCCCAGACCCTCTCAGGTCCTACTGCCGCAGCACTAGGCTGGTACTACATTCTCTCTCACTGAGCCGCGCTGCGCTCTCAGACGCAGGGCTGCGCTGTGCCCAGAGGCTCTGGTGCCAGCTGCTGTGTGCCCGGCTCAGCGTCCTCCAAGGCGGAATGAGGCCCCTTGCCTGTGTGGACTACGGCTCTGCCCTGCCCCACGTCCCTGGCACGTAGCCCGCCACTGTGCTGGCCTTGGCCTCCTCTGCCGTGGCCTTCTGCCTCATCTCCTTGGGGACTGTCCTTAGGGCCCGGCTGAGGAGTAGTCCTGGAGGACGCCACCCCAGGCACCTGTGCCCCAGTGTCCCGGCACTGCTGTTCCCAGAGCCTGTAGCGGCCTGAGCTCTGCCTGTCTTGCAGGGAGGAGGGATGTGTGCCTCTTGAGCTCTGTCCCCAGCAGTGAACGCAGTCTTCCTGCTAAAGAATTTTGCAAGGACACGTGAGGGAAATCCTTCCTGAACTGTTTCAATGTGGGGACAGCATGGGTGGAGGGGTGGGGTGCTGGGCGCCTTGGCCTCTCTCTGGCCCCCTACTCTGATGCTGCTGGGGTGGGTGCTGTCCAGAGGGGCCCGGTGGTACCTGACTTGTGCCATGCACCCTACAGGACCAGAGAACTCAGCCTGGGCTGAGGACCTGACCTTTGTCCCCTCAACTGTGCCCTGGCGCCCTGAGCAGCAGATCCAGAGGCTGCAGGTGACACGCAAGCTGCTGGAGACAGAGGACCAGGCCGCCTTCCCCATGGGCAGGCCCGCCCCGCGCTACCTGTACCTGGCCAGCAACCGCAACAACAAGTGGGGGCGCCCGCGGGGCTACCGCTTGCAGCCACATGGCCCTGTGGGGGAGCTGCTGCCCCAAGACAGTTCTACAGCAGCGGCCTTCAGCTGGGTTGGGTGAGCATGTGATCAGGGCCAGCGGGCAGGTCGGGGGGCCTTGGAAGGGGCATGGGAAAGAGGCCCACGGGTATCCAAGGGTGTGGAGCCCCAGGGTGGGCACAGTGCCCACTTCTTTTGGAGGGCAGAAGAGGGCATGACTGTGTGCTGTGTGGTGACAGGGAAGGGACACGGGTAGGGCTTGCAGCACGGCCTCAGGGCTCTGCAGTGGCTGTGTGGTAGGCCACATGATGGCTTCTCACCCTGCACGGTGGTTGGGCCACAGCAGCACGGGGTCAGTGACCGCTGCCCCCACAGGTACCAGGTGGCTGTGACCCGGCGGAAGGAGGAGGAGCCCTACAGCTCCAGTATCTTTAATCAGAACGACCCCTGGACCCCTACCGTGAATTTCGCCAGTTTCATCAACAACGAGACCATCACGGAGCAGGTGAGTGGACCCTTCGGGGGCACAGGTGCGGGCATGCAGGGTCCCAACACCTCTGGCCTCTGGGTGGTGCGGACCAAAGGTCATGGGGGGATTTTCCTGAGCTGGGAGCTCATGCAGACTCCACTGAGGCCTCGAGCTGGGATCCAGGTGCTGCATCCCCGTGAATACCAGCCACGTGGACCGGCCCATTCGGGGCCGGGACTTGGGAAGTGACACATCCTGAGCCCCAGCCTCCTGCACTCCTGCTGGGACCAGGAAGCTGATTTCTCTGTGGCATCCTGCTTGGGCCTCCCGAGCCCTGATCCTGCTCATGTCCCCACCCCCATTCCTGACAACAGTCTGGAAGCTGGTGGGGGTGTGTGTCCTGGGAGTGACCACTCTGGCGTGCATCCACAGGGCAGGGCAACAGGATGGGATGTGTCCAGGAGGCAGTTGCAGGCAGGCAGGGGAGCCAGGGGCTGCTTCTGATCTGAAGTGGACTCGGCGATTTGGCTTCTTGGCCGGAGGAAGAACTGTGTGGACTCAAGATTCATGGGAGGCGGGCGTGGGAGGCTGAGGCCAGGCTGCCGGACAGGTTGCCGTGGGAGGCGGGCACAGCCCTGGCAAGGCCGGGCCTCAGGCTCGCCTTTCCTGTCCCCTGCCAGGACCTGGTGGCCTGGGTGACAGCTGGATTTCTGCACATCCCACACGCAGAGGACATCCCCAACACAGTGACAGTGGGCAATGGGGTGGGCTTCTTCCTGCGGCCCTACAACTTCTTCAGTGAGGACCCCTCCTTCCGCTCTGCCGACGCAGTGTACTTCCGGGAAGGTGACGATGCTGGTGCCTGCGAGCTCAACCCCCAGGCCTGCCTGCCCCGGGTCGCCGCCTGCGCCCCCCGCCTCCCCGCCTTCTCCCACGGGGGCTTCTTGCACCACTAGGTGCATGTGAGGGACAGACCAGCCTGACTCCCCGTGTCCTTCCTCAGCCCTGCTGTCCCCTGCATGGCCTGCCTACTCTGGGGGCACCTGAGCCTGGGTGCCCACACGGGAAGAGGGGGCGGCCTCGCCAGAGCCAAGTGGTGGCCAGGCAGTCCCCAGATGAGTCCCTGTTATGATTTCTGGCTTCCCAAAGCACTTTAGGCTGCCTCTCAGGACTGCATGATGGGCTCACGCCAGGAGCCCCAGGGCGGGGTCTCATCCTCCACTCCCTGAGGGGGGCAGGGACCCTGTGCCCTCGCCCTCTAGGCCACAGCCCTGCCCTGGCTGAGTCCCCTCCAGGTCCTGAGGGATGTCCCCAGTCCTCAGTTCTCAGCTACAGTTTCTTCTGGCTCTGAGCCTGAGAAGTCTCACAGATGCCAGGGCCACTGCATGAGCAAGGGTGATCCATGGTGGCCTGTCATGCCCATCATCTATGAAGAACGGAGTCATGCTGACCTGGTCCCGCTGGGGCAGGAGGTGTCTGTGGATGCCTCGCTGTCTGCTTCCTGCCTCCAGCTCCCTGAGAGCAGCAGTTAGTGCTGCAGGTGATGCTGGGAGTGCAGCCAGCAAGAAGACTGGTCCCTGATGCCAGGCCCAGGGGTGACCCGGGGAAGCACTTGGGGTGGGGGAGGGCTGGACAGAACCACAGGTGGGTGCCTGGGG
Source organism: Tympanoctomys barrerae (assembly GCA_002564285.1). Lineage (NCBI taxonomy): Eukaryota > Metazoa > Chordata > Mammalia > Rodentia > Octodontidae > Tympanoctomys > Tympanoctomys barrerae. The sequence goes on from NDGN011476319.1 coordinate 13,226, forward strand.
CCAGAAGCAGGAAGTCCTGGGACTCCGCCCCCTGGGCCAAGACCGACCAATTGCCTGCAGGCATGCAAATAAGCTGGGGGCTCAGGTGGACAGAGCCTGGCCTCTGCTGGGCCCTCCCTGGTCTGCACTGATGAGGGGAACAGAGGGGACAGTCCCCTCCAGGCTGACCACGCCACACAATGCAGCTAACAGCTTGTCCTCTGCCTTTCTATGCTTGGGGCATCATCTTCCAGTGCGAAGGAGAAGTGCAGGATGTGCAAATGCACATCTAGTGTGTCAAGTTTAGGGGATCAGTGTACACTGCTCCACTAGTTAGGAGAAGGAGGTGGAGGACAAAGGGCCTGCTGGAGGAGGGGTAGAGGGAGGGTGCTAAAGGCACACACTGCTGCCCCCTGGAGGAGGGGGAGGAGGAAGATAAAGGCGCACACTGCTGCCCCCTGGAGGAGGGAGAGGAGGAGGAGCACGAGGAGGAGGAAGATAAAGGCGCACACTGCTGCCCCCTGGAGGAGGGG
>NDGN011476333.1:0-12009 GCA_002564285.1 Tympanoctomys barrerae
AGAGAGAGAGAGAGAGAGAGAGAGAGAGAGAGAGAGAGAGAGAGAGAAGAAAAGAAAATATAACTGTATGATCTGGAAATAAGAGATAAGAATTTCTTCACATCCTTTACGATTATTTCTTTTATCTCTTCCTACTCAGATTCCACATAAAATAATGAAGAACAAGGACTGTGGACTGTCTTGTCTCATTCTTGATTTAGAGAAGACACATACACCATTACATTATTAAATGTTCTCTTCTTACGTATTATTTTACATCATACTTTTATTTTATTTTGTGGTGAGTTTGTTTGTACTATGTTCATTAGATACAGACATTTGATTAGAAATATATTCACTTTGAATTTGTGTAACAATTTTTTTTTTTTTTTGAGGAACTGGGGATTGAACTCAGGCCCTTGCCTTTGCCAGGCAAGCACTTATTCTACTGAGCCATCTCCCCAGCCCTTGTGTAACAATTTTTATATATGAAAGAAAGTAAAAACCATTTTGACAATGCAGGATTCATACACCAATTTATCTATCTGTTTTTCTTTAAGCTTTTAATTTGGCCATTGATGTTAGATTTCTTTAACAGGCTGTAACTTTTTGTTCTAGAATGTACTTAATTGCTTTTACCTTTGTTATATCATTTATTTGAGTTGTTTCAGATGTTTACTAACATTGTTGGGTTATTCATAAACTCTGAGTTTTTTCAGAGGCCATTAATTGGACATTGTCTTGTACTCATTTATATTTTATGGATGTATCACTCTTAACAACATATATGAAGATCACTACGTTCCAATAGCTCCAACAATCATGGTGAGAGAAAACTTAAGAAATGCCAACCTAAGTAAGACAGGGATGGTATCAGAAAGGGAGAAAATCTGTGTGTTTTCCATTCAGTGAATAAGAATGTGTATAATAAAGTTTCTATCAACCAGTGATTCCTGATGAGCTAGAGATAATTTTGTGCAAGATTAGTGAATGAATAATCGATTGTGCAGCAGATTTCAGCAGTCTTAGATGTGGATCTTCCCACTGGCAGTAAATTGGAAGAATGAAGAAGAGAAGGAGAGGCACATGGAAAGTAAGGAAAAGGGCAGTCAGAGTCACGCAGGCATCTTCTTGCATGATACTGAAAACAAATATTTAATTTGCATATCAGTCCTGTGTTGAACAAGTACCTCTTTCAGCTTGCAGGAAGAGCTTTGTTCCAAAGAATCAGTTTCCAGGGTCTTTCTCATTTGAAATTGACAGGCTATTCCCTTCTACCTACTCCTGTATGTCCATTCTCAGCATGTTTAATCTTGTCCAGAAAGACCCAACAGTTGCCATTTAGCAACTTTTTGTTCTAAACACATCCAGCCCCCCATATTTAGGCATTTAGCTTTTCTACTGGATCTATGAGAAATGATGGTTTATAATTTTTCCTACCTCATTCTCCTGTAAGTGTGTTTTTGGTAAACTGTGAGTCATGGTTTGGTACCCTCTTTAAGTATCTATCATTTTCTATTTTTTTTTAAAGTTTAATTCCAAGGTTGATGCTTATAAATTTCTTACAGTGAATATCTTTATTGCTAGTATTTACAACCCTTAGGTAATAAATACTTTTTAGAATTGCCTTCTCATTTGAACTGGCTTTTTGAGTTTGATTCTGTCAAAAGATCCTACCTCTTCTCTTTATTAAGGACATACAGTTGATGTTGACTTGCTCCCGGTCCTGGATCTTCAGCTCTGGTATACAATACTGTGTGTGGTCCTTAGATAACCTCCATCCTGGTGCACTAAGGAGAACGACTGATCATAAAAAGTCACCTTGGCTAATGTACTGCCATCAGCAACAACAATGGCATCAAACACAGCCAAGACAGTGGGGAACTATCAGTCTTCCACCTTTAACCCTGTGCACTAGATTTGTGTTTATATAAACAAAGTCTAGATTGAACCAGTAAATTGTATACAGTGAACATGCCTACTATATGGTGATTTTACCCACTGGAGAGAAAATTTAAAAGGTGTTATGTGGAAAGTAGAAAATTTGAACAAGGGGAAGAGATTAGAAGCAAGACTAGAGAACAAAACACTATTATGTCAACTTTGAGAACCTAGTGGAGAAGACAGGTGTGAAATAGAGAAGGAAAAATAAAAGCAAGGACAGAACAGAAATGCTCCAAGGAGAAGTGGAATCAGGGTGGGGGAGACGGAGAAAGGAAAGAAGGGAAAATAAGAAACGAATCGAGGAAAAATGGAAACAAATCTTTTGTAATTAAAGAGGGAAAGAAGGTTGAAGGGGGAATGCGGACAAAGAAATATATGATTACTATGTACATCTAAAAATGTACAGATTAGATAAAAATTTAAAAGAAATGGTCTAGACTGGCTATGCAGCACTATCAAAGGTCAACTTGGTGCATGTACTCTCAGTTCCCCTTGAGAAAGTCTACTAGCTTTTAGACAGCTTTATCTTCAAAGTTGAAAGCTTTCCCAAAAGACGTGGGATTTCTGTATAGCAAACCAATTCAACTTTCATCTTTTATTTTTTTTAATAGCTGTTGGCAGCCTTTTTATTTTTTCATCTCTAAACATTTACAGTTCTATCATCATCAGAGGCAGCAAACTATGAAGTTAAGCTGCTCGGCTAATTGACTGGCATTAGCTTAATTAAACATATTAAGATTTGGATTGATAGTCACCAAGTGACTTTAATTTCGAGTATGTTCATTTTGGTTAATTTGTTATGCCTTTGACATAATGGGTGAAACGGAATCTAAAGTTATTATTTTGAAAGTTTTGGCATATGGGATATCATTATTAATTGTGCCATAAAATTATATATTTAACAATGAATAAAAATTTTGAGAGATTTGTAATAATGCCTGTAATAGTACTTGGTAACTCTACCATAATTTGTAATTTTTTTTCACTTTATAGAGCATTAATGAAAATGAGATTAATTTTGAAGAAATTCACTGTTGGCAACTTCATGAACACATTAATTCATTTATTTTATGACCTGCTATAAATGCTGAAGTACAATGAGCTTGGAGAAACTGGAGAACTGAAAAAACAGTTTGGAATGGATTTTATAATCCCCCAAAGAAAAAATGATAAAATATATCTGTGAATCAAGTAGAAATTTAGGGAAATAATTTATTGTAAACAATGTATGAATGTCTGAAATAAAGTAAAAAAATCAGATGTATAAAAAAATAGGAATCCTGGAAGAAATGTTTTCAGTAAAGGTAACTCGGGATTTGGATATTCTCATCAGTGATGAAATTTCAACTATTTGTTGGTAGTACCTGGGTTAGGAAGAAAGCATTAAGACGAAGCATATAATTTATCAGAAGAATCAAATTTAATTTATGTTTTCTTTGTGCTTCTTTATTTTGGTATCCTTATTAGATTACTACAAAAATCAGAAAATTATATAGAACATGTAAGACTGACTGTGTGAGTAATCATGGCTCGGTTTATACATATTGATGTATTACTTCGTTTTCTTTTCAGCTTCCTATAACGACTTCTGAAATCTACAGAGGGGAGAAGCGGAAGTTATGGCTTCATTTCTTCTGAAAGGTGGTGTTGAATAGTTTGTTTCCAAACCACAGGAACCATTTTAAATGTGGTTAATTATTATTTCTTTGCAGATTTCATCAGCTACATTTTAGTATAATGCTTTAGAATGATTTCATCTATTATATTTTAATAAGGTACCAATTTAACCAGCTCGTATGGAATTCTAAGTTCATTTTGTAGTCTTTGATCCTAGAAAGATAATTGTGGACATTTTCCTACAGTTATTGGAGACAAATCTATACATATTATATTTGACAATAACTCTTTGGTAATTGCTGCATGCTTGTGAACTAGAACACAACAAATTGAATGAGTTAATATCTGTATCCTAATAGTAGATTTTATTTTCTAATACTAATTCATTATAAATCATAATAATAATTCATTCATTATAAATCTACTGAATTTGAAGTCATACATATAAAATGAAAACATAAGTCTTAAGGCATTTATTTGTGTTCTTATACGTATTTCTCCCAGAAGATAAGATGGAATAATAAATATTGATGTAAGAAATGATGAAGCAAGATATTCTAATAATATATCGTTAAGGTTAATATTATGATGAATTAAATAAGCTTACATATGGACATGTTTAGTGAGTACTAATATGTTAAGTTATGTATAATGTAATTTAAATTAAAACATCACTTAATTCACTTGGCCAATAATTATCTTAACCGAGAAATTTGAAATAAATAAAAAATGAATTTAAATCTAGCTACCCAGGTATTGATACCTCTTCAAAATCGTGGTCTCTGTTCCTCTATTCACTTAGCACACATGTTGAGATTATTATTTAAATCATTTGAGGCACTATCTCTGCCTATAAGGTTCTTAAAAGGTTCTTAATCATTTTAAAGGAAGTATTGCATATAAAAGAAGAAAATATTCTTTTTTTAAAGAAAAAATATCCAAAAATACATAAAATGTCCAAATTATGGCAGGCTGATGGAAAAACTAATCTATAGAGCTTGAATTTTAATATTACAAGGATATATATTAACTTGAAGTACTACCATATTTGATGCAGTGGGATTGTCTGTCTTAGAGAATGCATAGGAGAATGCTTATAACAGTGAAGACAGACTTTTCTGTGAGAGAACTGAAGTTAAAACATGGTATTCTATGGAACCAATAGTGGAGGAATTTTGATTCCAGCTCTCTGTTACAAAGCATATTCATTCATTTTCTAATGAATGAATCTTCCAGATTCCATGTTCATTGTACTCATAGTAGTGATCCTGGGTTTAACTTTAAATGGAGAATACAGAAGTGTATTAGAAGAACATATACAGATACCCTCATGCCAATCACAGTATTTTTTCTTTTCCTTGCCGCACTATACCCTGAATGTACCCAGGAACCCAGCGAGACAATATTTGCCAAGGCCAGAATTATTCATTTGCCTGATTTCAGGTAAATCCAAACTTACATCAACTTCTTTTTCCCATTCACAGTACCTGGAGAGTCTTCAACTTTATTTTTTTATTGCAATTGGAAAATATAGTTGATAGGCTGCCAGACATATTTGTGATACTAAGATTGAATCCAGGGCCAGACTCATCTTCTAACTTGTGATCCTCTCACTCCAGCCTCCTATGTAGCTGTGCAGACAGGAGACTGGTATTGAGCCGGCTCTCATAGAGATTTTGTGAATGACTTATTACTTTGTGGCCAGCTCAGCGTGTCCTGGGGCAGGGCTAGCGCTGCATGTGGTGCCAGAGATCAAACCACAATCCCTGCTGTTGCCTAAGCCTGCCTATGCAGGCTGTTTAGACTGCTGAGCTATCCTCACGGCCATGAATAACTTTATAAATCAAAATTCATTTAAAAAGAAGAAAGAAAATTGATAGATGATGCTTAGGTCAGCAAGAAAAAATTTAACAGGGTACCTCAGCTGCAAAGCTTGACTATCCGGGTTTCTGCTTTAATTGCTCTACCAAATTTGGCTTTCTGGGCCTGAACTACTTGGAGTAGCAGCACATCAGAATGTTAGAGAGATCCTCTGCAAGCAGTCTCACACAGAGAAGATATCTGTCTCGTACATATGGTGTTTCCACTGAATAAGCATACTGTAGTTGGCGAATAATTCTCTCATCTTTCAAATACAGATTTTGATGATCTTTCAAATATAACCAAACCATTAAGGAACCATATGTTTCAAAGGGTTAAATGCTCTGCAGATATCATTAGGAAGCCAAATTTCTTAGTAAGGCAGTTTATTTATGCTATTAAGGGAATACTCTTTTTGCCAAAAGTAAAATGCAGCAAGAAAATGAATAGTCTTTCTTTTCTCCTTTCAAGAAAATGATTTATCTGAACTCTACAAAGAAAGTTTGTGTGGAGAATAAGCAAATTGATAAGACCTATCCAGTAAAAAAGTACAATTGAAAAGCAACATAGAAGAAAATTCACTAGTTAAAATGACATGGATGGAAAAAAAATCATTGGATCAACAGACACATGTTAATATTTAACAAAAGAAAAAGTGAAGATTATTAAGTTACATAATGGAGACAATAAATTTTCAGACTTTATTCCTGAGGAGCCAGGAAGTGTAAATATCATAAAAGGATTCAAGAAGTGTTGAGAGCTAATCAGCTCACTGTGAGATTGTTAATAGTTGAAATTCCACCATGAACACACAAATATTAAAATAATGTGTGGTCAGCTATCTTTAAAATCCTAACTGCTAATACACTTGTCTTTGTCTTCCAGCCTGTCCATGACAGGGCACATCAGGCTGCGCTTTGTGGGAGTTATACTACGGGACGCTGCAGAAGTCATTTCTCACAGAAAGGAAGGCAAGCAGTAGAGGACAAAGACGTGAACCACAGAAAGCCACGTAGAGGCTTATCTATGAGATCGAAGTAATGAAAGATCCTGTCTGAGCACAGCGTTCGCCAGATGCAGATAATGCTCTGTGCTCCTTGACAAGGAAGTTCACACCCATCCGCAGAGCTGCAGAACCAGCTCCTGGTCTTAGGAAAAATTAAAGCACCATACTTGCAAAAAGGAACATGGAAGCATCATGCCGCGGCTAATGTAGGGAGAAGAAATTTCCATGATTAATTTGTCTTATACTTCTCGTAGTTGTGGAATAAATAGCCTGGCTTCCGGGAGGGCTTGGGATGAGACGTTGGTCCACCAAGCAGGCTGAACTTGAAGTCCCGAGGGAGCCCAGGCTGGCCTCAAACTCACCATCTGCCTGGCTTGGCCTCCCAAATGATGGAATTAGAGATGTATGAGACTATTAGCGGCAAAGCCTGGTCATTTTTGGAGAAGAATTTTGAGAGGGGTTTGGACAGATCTTTAGTGTTAACACACCAGCATGATCTGGAAAGCAAAAGTAAAGCTAATTTGTAACTCAAGCCAAGTATATCCAAAGGATACAGATGTTAAAATTTAAACAAACCTTCAGATATAAAATATGTATTCAAACACATGTTTCAATATAGGGAATCAAATTTAGAAGTAAATAAATGATGACTTGATTGTTTATATTAAAACAAGTGTCTGGATTCTCAACTAATTTTGTAAGTAGAGCTAACAGGACAGTCTGTCAATTTATTTTTGGAGAAAAGGAAAAGAGAAAAGAGATTACGCTAATTTTTTTGGAGTAAAGTCAGAGGTCATGAGCAATTGGACAGTTTTGCAGTAATTAAAGATTATGAAGCATCAGTTTCAATGGAGAATTCCGTCTTTATGTCTGGTAAATTCCAGGTGTCTAGTAAGATCCTAGGATTGATGCCAAGGAAGAAGTCAGGAAGAACGAAGCTGATGTCTTATATGTGGAGCTCAGGAGGAACATGTGAGCTCTGAAGACTAGCTGGAAAATGCTGAAAGGATAGTTAAAACTGTGAGATTACAAGCAAGAGAGACAGGCAGGTGTGTGGCCAGCTACTGTGCCAGTTGTCAGTTTTGCGCAGCCGAAGAGCAACCAGCCAGAAAAGATAAATAGTAGCTGAAATCAAGCTTACCAAGCTGTTTGACTTGAACTGAGACTTCATCCAACTGGTGAAAAATCTCTTAGAAAAGGTAATGCTTTAGGGGCCGGGGGGATGGCTCAGTGGAATAAGCGCTTCCCTGGCAGGCGCAAGGGCCTGAGTTCAACCCCCAGTTCCACAAAAATAAAACAAAACGAAACAAAAACAAAAACAAGAAAAAAAAAAAAGAAAGAAAGAAAAGAAAAAGTAATGCTTTAAAAGAAACAAAGTAACTAGAAAAAGAGTGGAAATCAAAAAGGAGTTCCGATGGCACTCTAGTATTAAATGTTGACTAGACTAGTGGTGGCCTGGTCTAGTCAACCAATTGGAAGGCTGGTGGGGGCTTTTACTACAAAGCAGTATGAGGCGGGGCCAGGGCGACAGCTCTGCAGACCAAGCACCTGCTGAGGCAAGCTCAGCGACCTGGCACCGCACGACACACAAGCTCCTGCTCTGGGCACACTGAGCTGGCCCTCGTGACAGGGTGTGGTGGCGCAAGCCTGTAATCCCGGTGCTAGGGAGGCTGAAGACAGAAGGATCACTGTGAGTCCAAGCCATGTAGTGACACCCTGCACAAAGTACACTAAACAAAGAAGTATGAGGCAATATTATAGACATATGAGAACTTTTATTTCTCAGGGAAATAAAAAGTTGGAGAAACAGAGCAAAGCCAGGAAGATACTTGGAAAAGGAGTGGTCTGTCACATAGAGGAGAGAGAACAAATATAAGGAAAGAAAATGAATTCCTACGCTGTGGAAATCACGAAGTACTTCTGAGGGAGGGGATGAGAAGAAACGACCATTTCTTGCTGATTGGGGAAATGAGATTTAGCAAATCGGAATTAGCTAGTGGATTCAGCTATTGGTACTCATTGACTGTGGCAGGCATTCAGGTAGAGTGATAAACTATTGCAGTGGCTGTAGAGGAAGTTATGGGATAAAATAGGAGCGGAACAATCACCACAATCTAAAATGTTTTCCTTACAAAGAGTAGATGAATGGGCAGCATCTGGAGGGAAAAATCAATTCAAGAGACAGTACACTTATATTTGGAGTCAACTGTAAATTTGTGTAATGATTGAAATGAATCAGAAGAGAAGAAAAGCTGATGCAGGAGAGCAATAAATTGATTTCTACATCAATATCTTTTGTACTGGCAAAGGTGGATCTACTTCAAATTGGAAGAGTTCATGCACGCACTTCTTTTGTTTCAAATACAGTTGAATTATTTGACTATGAAACTAAGGAGTAAAATGAGGAAATCCAACTCCTTTAATGAAGTCTTTCTAAGAACAATTAGGGTTTGTTATGTGCTGACTTGTTTTTCCAATATCCAGTTCTTGACAGCCTGTGTCATTGTATCTCAACGTGGAAATGTGTTTCTAGAAAAATCTTGACAAAGCTGATTAATTAGTGCCTGCCTGGAAAGTGCAAGGGCCCGGGTTCAGTCCCCACTTCTACATGCTGCGCAGGTTCCTGAAACCTGAGTGTGCCGAGCCGGCCACCAAAGCCGGGTGTGGTGGCGCACACCTGTAATCCCAGCGCGCAGAAGCCTGAAAAAGAAGGATCACTGTAAGTCTGAGCTGCATAGTGAGACTTGTACCAAATTAATTAATTAAAAGAAAAAACTGATTAAATTAAAATTACATGTTTGCTGGGGAAATAGCTCAGCAGCATAAGTACCCGTTGCGCAAGCGCAAAGTCCTGAGTTATAAAAAAGAACTTTTTTTGTATCCTTGGTACAAAAAATAATGAAATTGCGTGCTCAGAGTAGGCCTCAGATCAACAGAACTGATATTTACATAAGAAGGGAAAATTTTTACATACAGGAGAAAGAATCCCAAAACATGTGCAGAATGACTGTGTGAACACGTAACACATCCTCCTGTGACCACGAAGAAAGACCTTAGAGACAAACGAGTCCCCTGAATTTTTCCTCACGTTTCTAGACTTGAGACAGTGAGAAAGTAAACTGATATTATTTCAGCCATCTGTAGTAGTTAGTGACAGCATTTCCAGTAAAGTGATAGAGAGTGGAAGTTATTTAACATAATAATCAAGTCTTATGGGGCTGCTTTTATCCTGTGCAGTAACTGTTATCAAGGTTACAAAATAAACAAACACTGTAATATGTGATGCAGATAGGAATAAGCATAATGAGCGGCTTAACTATGGCTTATGTGCGTTGTGGGTAATTACATGTTTCGGTTCCTCAGTACATTTTCTAATCAACCCCTTGTTAGTTGTGATACAGAGGATGATATATGAATTATACAAAAGGAACCAAATGAAGTTCTTCTCAGGTATATATTGACTAACAAGATTGTGAAGCAAGATGAGAGGAATCTGAAATTTTATATCCTTCCCTAAAGGCAAGACAGCATCTGATCCCCCTTTTTCCATTATGTTTTAGGACCAGTAAATTAATGCTAAAAAGTCTTTCTCTTGGGATACTATGAGAGTTTCATGAAGTGTTTTTCATTGCAACATGATCATGATTTAAAGGGACCTCATCTCTAATTTATGTGCACACACTTGTAACCCTTTTACCAAGTATGCTGAGGAGATAAATTATTTTATTGAGTATGGTATTTAACTCAACTATGATTAATACTCAACAAATGAATCAAAACACTTGCCTATTACCTCCTTTGAAGGAATAATTGACCTTGTCTTCATGATAGACACGAAACTTTAAAATGGAAGAACCGAACAGCGAAGTTGCAGACTTCATCCTTCTTGTGCACTGCGTTGGATTTCTCTGTTATTTAATGTGGTGTCTGCACAAGACGACGGTCACTGTCTTCGTAATCACATTTCAATCACTTTTAAGTGCTACACTGCTGAAGACTTTAATTTTTATTCATGCTAAAAAAAAATTTGCTGCAAGCAGATTTGCTCATGCGTTCCTTTTGCAAATGTCTTATTCCTTGCCATTAGCTGAGTTGACAATTTAATCGGACTGTAAGTCTAAGAACTCTAGATGAGAAATGAGCGTGTGCTCAGGCGTTGCTTTTATTTTGGAGCAGACTGTGTGCTGAACCTGTGCAAATCTAAGTTTAGCTGAATCTTTGTTTAAATCTTTTATATCATAATTATGATTGGGAAACACTGAAACACATTACTTTTCAATGTAGTCTCTACAGGGAAGCCTATTTACATAATTTCTCACATTGTAGAATATTATAAAGGAAGCATGGAAAGGTTCCTAGATTCAAAGTCTGACTGCTTCTATTCTTGTGATAGAATGAGATATTTCTTGTTAAAACTAAATCTCCACTTTTTTTTTTGTATTTTTATGGGAGTGTCTACAGGGTGTTCAGGGTCTCACTACTAGATTAGACTTGTAGTGATCCACCTGTTCACAGCTTCCCAAGAGCTGGGATTATAGGCATGTGCCACCACGTCCAATGTCAATTGCCATCTCAGCCCGCCCAGGGGTGGGGCCAGCACACAGGCCTGAGGATCAAACCCCTGGTCCCTGCGTCTGCTTGCAGGAGCTTTAATCCCTTGAGCTATTTGGCCAGCCCTTCTCCAATGATTTTATAATCACTTTCCCACCTATCCATCTGCCTATCTGTCATTAATATCACAAGAAAGTAAAGTATTTCTTTTTGTTTGGGAAAAAGAGGGAGAAAGACAGATAGGAAAGCAAAGGAAAAGGAAGAAAGGATAAAAGGAGACAACAATTGTATGTATCCAAAGGTAAAGCTGAAGTAAATATATCTAGGGACTGGGGAGATGGCTCAGTGGAATAAGCGCTTCCCTGGCAAGCGCAAGGGCCTGAGTTCAGTCCCCAGTTCAGAAAAAAAAAAAAAAAAAACACGAAGTAAATATATCTAGCCTTAAAGTAACCTTCTTATATAATCCTATGAGTTATTACATTTTCCTACATGAAATTAACTTTTCTTGTTTGACAATTAATTTGTGAAAATTTGATTATAGGTAGAGTACCCAAAATTTTCATAGAAATTAAATATAAATAAATCAAGAACTATTCCTCACTATGGGAATTGAGGTTTGACAAATTTCCTTTCTAGGTTTCTAATTTTTTAAAATATTTTTGCAAAGAATGAGATATTTCATTTTTGAAATAAATCTCCAGTGTTTTTATAGTCACTTTCCCACCTATCTACCTGTCTGTCTGTCCTTCATGTCACAAGAAGTATATAGTGGACTAGTTAATTATTTGCACATATAGATGGATATTCTGATCTCAGGTTTTCTGTGTATGTCCACCTGTTCACACACACAGAGCGTTTATCTCATTACATGTTCCTATTATATTGTTTTAAAAAATTAAGGCATAATTAACAAAAGTCTATATTGAAGGAAAATTGTTCTTCTTAAAAATTTTTCTTTTATATTGTTATATGTTTAAACTGTTGTTACAGGAATCCTGTTAGCAGCTATCAATTTTTTAACATTCCGTAAAGCTAAATCAATGTAGAGAAAA
>NDGN011476337.1:0-12365 GCA_002564285.1 Tympanoctomys barrerae
TGCTCCTGGACTAGCTGGGTGGATCTATCCTCTACACTCTCTGCAGGGATTGCAGCTACAGTGCTACACTCCAGGCATGTATTCCAGGCCTGAGCTGTGCCTGGAGGAGGCAAGGTGTAGTAGGGGGGAGAGAAATTCCTACTGGGCAGGTGGGGTGTGAGAGGTGCTACGGAGTGGTGGGGGGCCTCTCAAGGGGTTTGGGAGAGGGTCTGGTCCACACTGGGCCTGGGCTGGGACTGGTCCCACCGGCGCAGGGTAGCAGGAAGCTCTCCCACATACTCACTGGACCTGGGCTGGGACTGAGTCTGGGGTTTCCCGGAATGCAGCAGAAATTCCTACTCAGCGGGTGGGGTTGGGGAAGTGCTGCGGAGTGGTGGGGGGCATCCCGCGGGGGTGAGAGATGGGCTGGCCCATGCTGTGCCTGGGCTGGGACTGGTCCAGCTGGCGCAGGGTAGCAGGAAGCTCTCCCACACATTCTCGGGACCTGGGCTGGGACTGGGTCTCCCAAAGAACTTTTTAATGTGGAAATTTCATTCATTAATTAAGCATAATAAGCAACTAAATTTTAACAAGCATAACACTTTCAGGAACAATATATTTTCCAAAACAAGGACTTTAGCGAATAATATGGCATCGTTTTGTAAATGGCTTTAATATTTGTTGTAATAAAAAGCAGCTGTGCCTTCATGCTCACTTTTCCTGTGTTCGGTCTGTCATAACATGTTGTTTTGGATGAAGTATATGAAGATAGGGCCTCATACATATATACAATTGGAAAAGGAGGAGTATCTTAGTGGCCTTGTCAAATAATTACATAGTTTCCAGAAAATTCTATTGAACACATGAAAATGAAAAAAAAAATCAAGTAATAATTTAATGTTACTATGCAGGTATTTCAGACTTGTGGACTAGCCAGAAACGAGTGCTGGTTCCCAAGGGTCTTCAAACTCCACTCTGAGAACTGCTGCTCTGGGCTTTCCTACAATGTATATGCACAGGCCAGATGCGTTGTCAGGAGACAAGAGGTTTCCAGTTCTCTGTGGCTCAAACTTCAAGTAATTCTTGGACTCCAACATGATGGTGCCCAGGCTCCTTTCTAGGTTTTCTAACAGCGTTTTCCTCTTCGCCCCTTGGTGGCCCTCAGCACCACAGCACACAGCACGCGTGTGTCAGCTCATCTGATTTTGTTTGGAACTATGAGGAGTCTGGGAACAGGCCAGTGGGCACGGCTGTTTGTGGTTTTAATTTTACTTGTGTTTTGTTAAAACACTGATACCTAAAAGAGACACTTTTTTGAATCTTAGTTAATTTGTGTGTGCGGGTGTGTGCTGTGTGCGTGTGTGTTAATTGTCTCCTTTGGAGCTGTGCCTCTAGGCAGTGGGATTTAAAAACTGACAACTATTCTGTAGCAAGGAGCTCAGAGTCTTTGAACTACAAAGAAATAATTAGAAAAATTATACAGTTCATGCACACGAACTCAAAATTCAGATTTAATTCTTTGGAAAAGAAGAGGCTACTGTGGCTGTGGGAAGATGGAATTGCTTTCCTGCTCCCGCTGTGGCTAGGAAGGAGGCCCAAGGATGGCAGCCCGCGAGCCTGAGACGCGGGGCCGGCAGGGAGCACCCAAGAGCTGCTTTCCAGCCAGTGCAGGGTCTGAATATTTTTCTTGAGAAATGAACAAAGGTGACATTTTTACCCTTTGGGCTTAGAAAGGGGTCACTGCGCACTTGAAAAATAAATAACTCTTGGCTGATTTGATGCAGATGTCACCCACAGCTGTACAAGCAGGGGCAGAGGGGATGTCAACAATTTGCCACAGATTTCCATTTAATGTCCTGGCAGAATTCATGAAATGTAGACGGTCGCTCGTAGAATGATTTCTCCTACTGCTGCCGCTTAAATCTTTGCCTTTGAAAAAAATATTATGATGCCAGAAACTGAGTAGCTATAGAGGAGCTGCTGTTTTTATTGTGCACTGCTTGCTAAACAATTTTGAGCTCACTTTTGGCACTAAGTGTTTTAATGAATGAAATCCTTATGCATGACAACTATAAACACACATGGAAACTTGTAGCTCATCTATCCTTAGGTGCTGTTATGATTTAAATAGAAGGTGTTCCCCCAAAACTCAAGTATTGAAGACTTGGTCCCCAGGGCAGTAATGCACAGAGGTGGGACCTAGAGCGGTGGCTGTCCTGAAGGTGCTAACTTCATTAGGGATGAATCCATTGATGAGATCATAGCTGAAGGGGTGATTAAGGGGTAGGCCCCATGGGGCGAAGTAGTCGCCTCTGGGGGCTGGAAGGGTACGTCTGTCCATGCCTGTCCTGGCACTCACACTTCTCCTTTCTCCACCTCTGTCCACCAGGGGTGGGACACCTTGCCCCACCACATGTCCCTACCATGATGTTCTGCCTCACCACAGGTCCAAAAGCAACAAACCCATGCAAGCATGGACCAAAACTTCTGAATCTTTGAGCCCAAACAAACCTTTCTTCCTCTTCAGTGTATATCTTTCAGGGGCTTTGTTGCAATGACGTAGAGCTGACTAATAAGTGACACCAAACATGTATTTCCTCCAAAATTTGCAACAACAACAACCAAACTGTTGCTAAATTTCTGGAACAGTGCTGTCCAATGTTTTTCACAAGGTTTTGTAACGACAGAAATGTGCTGCAGTGTGGTAGCTACTACCTGCATCTCACACATACGTGAAATACAACCAGTTCAACTAAGGAACTGCAACCCATCCCATCCCATCCCATCGCATCCCATCGTATCCCATCGCATCCCATCCCATCCCTTCCCATCCCGTCCCATCCCAGTCCATCCCATCCCAGTCCATTCCATATGTTGTGCTATCCACCTGGTCCCAAACTCTTGGACACAGCCTTCCAGGCGATGGGTCTATAGGCCTATGCTACTGCACCTGACTTGTTTAATTTTATTTATTTATTTATTTTTTAATTTTAATTTTTTTTTGGCAGAACCGGGGATTGAACTCAGATCCCTGCATTTGCCAATCAAGCGCTTATCCTACTGAGCTATCTCCCCAGCCCCCTGACTTGTTTAATTTTAACTAATTAAAGTTTAAAGCAGCTACATGCAGCTACTGTATTGGACAGTACAGTTCTAGGGAACAGGAGCAAATGTTATCCATTCATTTTCCAAACCTCTCAGACACTAAAGTAAATTCTAAGTGTGCCATGAATTTTAAAACATACTTATTAATTAACTGATAATTTATTAATTAACTGATACTGTCAGTTAATTACTGACAGGATAGGCATGGCTGAGATGCACCCTTTGGAGACAGCCCCCAGAGATGCCTACCAATGGGCCCTACCTCTTAATCCCCCTTTCAGTTATGAGCTCATCAGTGGATTCATTCCTAATGAAGTTAGCACCTTCAGGATCCAGCCGCCTCTCTAGGTCCCAGCTCTGCACATTGCTGCCCTGCAGACCTAGTCTTCAATACCTGAGTTTTTGGGAGGCACCTTCTATTTGAGCACAAACTATTAAAGCACAAACCTGGATTAATGAAAACATTACTACAGTGCTTCCCTTGCTCTAAGGTAGACAATAGATTTGAAAATAATCACTAAAATTTCATGGGGAGACAGCTCTAATTGGAAGAGCTCAATATCTCTTAGAAAAACTATTGGACCTTCTGGATTTTTTTTATTTTAATTTTATGTATTTGGTACAGGGCCTCACTATACAGCTCAGACTCATAGTGATCCTCCTGTTTTCAAGCCTCCCAGCACTGGGATCACAGTTATGCATCACCACACCAGGTCTAGGTGGCCTGTTCCCTAGATCCTCCTGTTCCCTAGGTGGCCTGCTCAGAGTGCCCGGGGATGGAGCTGGTGCAGGATATGGTACTAGGTATTGAACCTGGGTCCTTGCACTTGTCTAGGCAGACACTTAGACCGCTGAGCTATCTCTGAAGCCCTGGATTTTAATAGATACAGAAAGAATTGGAACTTTTTGATAATATAATAATTTATAAACTGAAAAATAAATCATTGAACTGGCAAAAGGGTGAAAGAAAATGCTGAACTTAAAAACCATTAGTATAAATCTGATCTCTTGGGAAAAGCGTGATTTGACAGTGTGAGCCAGAGGAACCATAAGGCTTTGTTTCGAATTCAGAATTTGAGATTATATCAACAAACAACTAGCAGAATCTAAAAATTATAGGCAGGGGACACAGATTTTACAGTCAAAGTCCTAACTATAGTTGCACAGGTGAAGACAGACATAGACAGCTATACAACAATGAACGAATCAGAGAATTACAGAGAAAAATCACAGGATTTTAACAGAATGGCAAATTATCGTTTGCTAAATTAGGAGTCTGGAAAGAAACATCAAAAGATGCTCTGCTCACAAAATCCGGTTGAGCTGTGAAGTCTTAGCTCTCTGTTACTTAATACTGCTCCTCAGTTGCACTCCTTGACCTGAATTTCAACTTTCTCATTTACAGAATGGGGATGATATTATGTAATGTAAGATAGATCTTCACAGGGAGATTGGTAAAGATTATGGTTTGGCCTAACACAGAGCAGGTGCTCAATGCCACGGGACTACTCCAGCAGTTATGACTACTAAATACTGCCACCAGGGTCCTACAGAAGCAGAGCTAGTTATAAGACCTTCAATGATGTTGGCGGCAGGTAGTGAACAAATGAATTTCATTTGAACAGAAGCTTTTGGAAGGAATAAAAATAAATTTTCCGATTAAGACAGACACATACAATCTCTTTTCCTTGAAATCCTGATGATATAATCTGGGTTCCAGTGTCACAGGTAATTAGAAACAATTGCAGGCATACACCCAAAGTTGTGGTTATAAGATTAGTCAGTGACACCGAAGCATAGCATGGAGAGCTGGGAGACTGTTATAACATTCATGCATGAGTTACTGTTTGGTTTTCACTAAAACAGTAGCTGTGGAAAGGAAAATAGAAGGGCAAATACAAGAGGTATTTTGAAGAAAGAATGGGTTAGATCGGAGCCTCTCAGGCTGGGTGCCCAGGTGCTGGTGTTGACCTCGTGGTCCGCTAAGGCTTTGGGGCCATGCAGAATGCCACACCCAAAGAAGAAAATCCTTCCAGACACAACGGTCTCTCTATTGTGTTCACGTGGCCAGCAAACACTATTTCCTTTACTAGACTTGACAAGGAAAAGTTCTGGTTTCTTCAAGACAGATGGGAGTTGCTGCTGATGGTAGAGGTGGGAATGGAAACGGTCTGGAGAATTTTGTTCGAATATTTCACTTGTTAACAGGAAGCATCCATGCAATTAAATAGATGGAAATGCAAGATTGAAACAAAGACCAAGGTTTCTCAGAAATGGATGGCATCTGTATCAATAATGGAATATTAAAAAAATGGAATATAGTCAACTGTATTTAGCTAAAATATCACTCAGAATGAGGATTAACAGAGCCATATGAACCTATCCCTTGCTCTTTTGCCTGTAGGTCTACTCTCCATTATTTTCATCCTTATCTTAGGAGAAGATATAGAGGCACTCTGACATTAATCAGTCCTACAAATGGCACTTTAACAAAACTTTAAGTATACAGTTTAGTGGCAATAAGTACATCCATGTGGTTTATTTTTATCTTCTTTGTTTAGGACAATATCAGAAAGGTATTAGAGTGGGGCTTCACCTTATGTTTAGCGCTTGCCTCTCACAGCTAAGCTTTAACCACAGCCCTGGGTGACACGTGAAAGCCTCCCTGCGGGGGAGGGCAAGGAACACTTCTGCACATGCCTGTGTTGCCATCTTGGTCACTCGACTTGCTCCTGGGGACTTGAGCTTCAGAGGATCACTCTCCAGCAGAGACTGCCACCCCAGGGCCTCCCAGGAGTCTGGAGACAGGCAAGGTAAAAGGCGACACAGCCTTCCCTGCTGTGCCTTAGCTCTGGAGCTGTTCTCAGGTCAACCCCCAGCCCCACCTTCTCCTCTATTTCCACCTCAGTCCCAACAGTTCCCCAAGGGTGACTCTTGGCAGGTAAAGGAGAGGGAGTGGTAGAGGTGGCTACATCCTGCACAGCCCTAAAGGTCACTCATTGTCGCCAGAGGACACAGACGACTCCAGGGAGAAACACCCTATTTGCAAAGCAGGTGAGTTGGAAAGGAGCCCTAGAGGTTTGGTTCAAATTCTTCCTCCTACAATTCAAGCTTTTCTTTTCACCAGAGGGGATCTACTTATTGCCATTTGTTCACAGAATTTGTTATTTAAAGTGAAAGTCTCCGTAAATGTACATCAACGCCCCAAAGGAAGTTTTATCCGGCTGTTTTATTTTGCATTCTTTCTTGATTGCATTTCCCCTCCTCTTCTAGTCATCCTGAGGGCGTGCCTCTGGGAGCCTCAGGACTCTTCATTGTTGCTTTCCGTTGCAGAATCTCAATCACCTCACTGTTACTGTTTTCTTTTCCTGCTGTTGAAATAATCTCAACTCTCCAACGTAGCCTCCACTGTTTTCAATCTGTCAACAATTTTCTCAAAGTTGTCAAGTGCTAGACTCTAGAATTAATCATAAAAGATCTGTTCTGTCACAATTTTATAGTGTGTGTTGTGTGTATGTGTGTGTGTGTCTGTGTCTGTGTGTATGTGTGTGCATGTGAGTGACAGACTTTTCTGATCCGTACAGGGGTCATACTTTACTAACTCAAAATTATATAGATATTTATGATCAAAATGTCTACAGATCTCTACATTAAGCACATAGTGAATGGGTGTCAGTCAGTGTTCCTGAGATCATGTGAATATCTTTAGGGGGGCTGAGGTGGAGGGGTGGTGGGCATAACTAATCAGCCTTTCCCGAGAGAAAGTAATAAGCGACTGTTATGAGATGGGTTATTCTTGTGCGTTGTGGAATGGGTTCCAGCTGAGAATTCCCTTTGGGCCTGAAAGGCTTGAGTCCTTCATAGAGAGAAAAGAAAAAAGAAAAAAGAAAAGGAAAGAAAAGAAAAGGTTTGCAGGGAGAGAAACCTGTGGCAGGGGCTTTGGCAGAATGAGGAGGTACAGGCCGTGTGTGTGTGTTTGTGTGTGTGTGTGTGTGTGTGCATGTGCGTGCATGTTGTGTGTGCTTGCGTACTTGTTAAGTTAGTCACCAGGCAGTATTATTAGGTAATAGAGGCTCCTTCTTGAAAGCAGGCGCAGCCTACCTTCTAAGTCTTAGAAATGGTGTTTTGTCTCTTGTTCAGAAAATTTTTAGCAATCTAGTGAGCCACAGGAGAAAGACAAGGTGTGGTTTCTTTTCTCTTGTTTCACTTTGCCCAGCCTAATGCAGAGAGAAGAGTAATGCAGAATCCCTCTGCTTGGGAGGTACAAGTGACCTAGGGGACAAAAATGAGAGAGCCACGCAGTAATGGGAAAACAGAAGAAATGGCAGGAGCTTCAGTGCCCAGAGAGGTAACGAGCCCCGAGCCGTTGTTCACGCTCACAACTGTCTGCCACACTGATGCTGTAGCTTTTTAAGCTCCAAATATAAGAACTACCTTTTCCCTTGTCTGCTAACCAGCAGTGTGGAGGGCATGCGCCGTCCAGTCAGCATCGTACTATCTGTTTACGATTCAACTTGAAGCACAGCTTGCTATTTGTTTTCTATCAGAATGATAACTTGACCTGAGTAGCTAATTTTTCCCAGAGTTCCTATCATAACTCCCTCCTCGAAGGAGTGGGAATATTACCTCTTGTGAGATACTCTAAGCCATACCGCCATGTACTCCTGCACAGGCCCCCTCTCTTATGTTCTACAGGCTAAAGCTCTGAGAGTTGAAAAAACTTTCATAATAAAAGTGAAATGCAAAAGTCTACAAGTAAGAAGCGGGCTGCACTACATATGGCATATACCAACGTGGGAATGTTACTTGGCTATGAGGAAGTTACAGAGTCCCTATGGAGTGAAAGGAACAGATCCCCATGCCAAAGAGTTACATAATGAAAGGCATGACAAGGAGGAACAGAAGGGGGGGAAGAAAAAAAAAAAAAAGAGGCATTTCAGCCAAGAGAAAATAAAGCAGAGGGTTTAGGGCCTGAGCCCTGGAGGCAGACTGCTATGATCCCTCGCAGGTGCCTATGTGCCACGATCTCCTCATCTGAAAATGGGAGTAATGTTGATAACGGTAGCTCTCCGTACAGCCCCGAACACACGAACACAAATTGCTAAGGGCAAAATACAGGCCCACAGGAGGACTGGCAGGGGATCACTTTCTCACCTGATTGCGGGTTTTGAGATATTGTAAGGATTTTCTCTCTCCATGTCGTAGGCAGAGCACTCAACGTTTCCCCACCAGATGGGCTCACTGTGCGCTGACACCTACGGAGGCACAGGCTCTGATTGCCTCCATCCCACAGGGGGAGAACCGGGGCTCTCAGGGGAAGCAGTTTGCTCCCTGTGATGCTGCTACTGAAAGGCAGAACCTGAGTGCACACAGACCGCTGTGCTCCGGAGAACGGCCACACTCCCTGGGCAGGGGCGTTAGACCTGAGAGTCCCAGGGCTGCTGCCCGAGCAGCCTGCGTGCTTGGTACAAGGCCAAGAGCGATAAATAATGACGCTCCCATCATGATTTTATCCTTGTTCTGTGAGCCCTGGTTCTACAGGGATTTTAATGTATGCAGATTTAAACATTAAAAAACACAAGTTGTTTAAAGCACCTGCAAGCAGGCACAGGAGCCAGGGGTTCCATCCCTGGGCCTGCTGTGCCGGCCCCGCCCCAGGGGCACGCTGAGATGGCAATTGAGACTGGGTGAGGTGGCGCGCACCTGTAATCCCAGCTCTTGGGAGGTTGTGAACAGGCAGATCACTACAAGTCCAATCTAGTAGTGAGACCCTGAACACCCTGTAGACCCTTCCCTAAAATAATGATAATGTTGGTGTCACTGTCTAGTACAGCACTGTGCAGTGTGGTAGGCAGAAGCCATGTGTAGATATTCAAATTTAAGCTTATATAAATACAATTAAATAACGTAATCCAGTTCCTTGTTTGCAGTAGTCAAATCTTAAGTACTCAATTGCCATATGTAATGAGAGGTGATGGCTCTACACTTCTTAGTAAGTTAGTTTCTGGTGGCTGGCTGGGAACAGCAAGAGGCAAGCACTGGGGGCATGTGGCAAGCAGTGGCCCGGGGATAGAAGTGGTGGCCAAAGAATGGAGACATACAGGTCATGTTGTTGCAGGCAGCTGAGTTAGACAGAAATACGATGGGCAGTCAGAAAGGGCCAGGTCCTCAAGGAGACCTTGTGGAAGGCAAGATGACTTTGTAACTTTGGAAGAGCTGGACACTCCCCGCTGTGGGCCACACCTCAAGACAAAAGACCAAACAAATGCAGCCACATACTTTGCTAAGGATGGGCATCAGGAATTGATATTCTAAATGGGTCTCTTCCCTTCAGGACACCTGGAAGAGTCACTAAACCTGCCCTACAGGAAAAGCCCCTTGTCCATAGTCATGCCCAATTCCTACATGACTCGCTTCCCCATTTGGTCCTGGATTTAGTCAATTTTACCTGAGCAATTGTGCTTGTAACCTTATTGGTTGACCATTGTTTTGTCCCACTTTATGCTCACCTAGTGAGGTCCCATGTTCTCTACCTTAGACCTGCCTCACCACATGGTTTTGCTCTATAAAAATCCCTGTAAAAGATGGATTTGGGGGCAACCTGCTCATGTCTCCTTCCATCCCTCTCAGACAGGAGCTTTCTTTCCTCCGATATATATATTCTGCTCTTAATCTTTATTGTTCCTAAAACTTATTCTTTGGTTTTAAAGAACACACACTCAGCCCCGTTATCTTTCAGGTTGGGACTTTCATTCCCCTCTATCAATATCCTAAGTTCTGTGAAGACAACCATATGCAATGTATTAATTATTGTAACTGCTCTACTGACCTGTTTTGAAACCGTCTCATTGCTATTTCTTTCTCAATAAAATTAATTAAAAAAATAAATAAATAAAAAATATCCTAAGTTCAGGCTTAACCAGTGGACCAGGCATTAGCCAACTTTTTGTAAAGGGTCAGACAGTAAATAGTTTTGACTCCTCGGGCCACATAGCCTTTGCCAATTCAGCCCAGCTCTGCTAGGATTGCATGAAGGCAGCCGTAGGCCAGACGTGAGGGAATGTGGCTGGGATGCAGCAACACCTTATTTGTGAAACACAGACCATGGGCTAGATTTGGCGCACAAGCTGTAGTGTATTGACCCTTGCATAAGGCCAACAGGAGCCTCATGGGAGTGAAAGCCAGAAAGTGACTTAATTAGGTGTGTGCTTAGAAAGACCATTCTAGTGGCAGAGTGAGGATGGTTATAAAGACCATCCTCTGTATATCAGACTACAACAGTCCAGTCAGAGGCTTAGGGCCTGAATTCTGAACATAGCCTGTTGAGTAAGGTTGAAGAAAAAGCAATGATAGGTGTTTAGTATGTTAGGTGTCAGGTGTAGCAACAGAAAAGCACAAAATGACAGAAGATAGTGGCTACATGCATTATGTTACAGCAGGAGGGACAAATGAGATACAAGATAGCTTCATTATGGAGAGAAAGAGAGAGAGATTTGAGATTTGAGGGTGTCAAAAAATGTTTCATGTCACCAAAGTGGAAGTGTTTGTTCAAAGAACACTGAGAAGGAATTATCAAAGCTGTATGGGAAGGGCTGGCCAGATAGCTCAGTGGACTACCTGCTGAGGCAGAGCGCAGCTGCCGGGGATTTGATCCCCAGTGTGCTGTGCTGGCCTGCTGGGTGAGCTGAGGTGGCCATTAAGACTGGGTGTGGTGGCACATGCCTGTAATCCCAGCACTTGGGAGGCAGAAAACAGGAGAATCACTAGGAGTTCAGTCTACTTAGTGAGACCCTGTAGGCCCTGTATTAATACAGACAAACAAAAACAAAAACAAAAACAAAAAACCTATATAGGAAGGAAAATAGGGAGAAAATAATATGATAATGCAGAAATTTAGGGAAGACTTTCAGATGAGATTAAAAAGATTTCATGAAATTTGGTAATTAGGTAGGTTTCGGTTGTTTGTCTTTTTGAGACACGGTCTCACTATGCAGTTCAGGCTGACCTTGAGCTCACTTTGTAGCCCAGGCTGGTCTCAAACTTGCAATGACCCTCCTGCCTCAGCCCCCCCCAAGTGTTGGGATCATAGGCATGTGCCACCATGCCCGGCTAAGTAGTATTTTTAACTCTTTAGTCATAATTTATTTTGTAAAGCAAAATGGAATAAAAAATCACCACTGAAGTGTCTGGAACTTCCTTTTTTTCTTTTTGCTGCTAACTCTTATGATTACTTGAAGTCAGGGAGATGGCTGGCGTCCTTTGAGAAGGCCCAGCAGTCACTCTGTGTAGGGGCTGGAAAGCCTGAAGTCCCTTTGGGGATGGCAGCTGTGCCAACTTGTCACAGTTCAGATCTGGGGTGTCTTCCAGAAGCTCATGCGTTGGGTGCTGGCTATTCTATAAGCACCATCTTCAATGTGTGACGTGTGCTGTGAGGGGCAGGGCTGCTTGTGGGAGGTCACTGAGTGTGTGACCCAGCAGGGCAGGCCTCGCTTCTTGGTTCCTCCCTTCATTGTCTACTTGCTGGCCATTACGGTGGGTGGCTTAATTACTTCTCTCTCATTGTTGAGACAAATACCCAACACCCAACGTTACAGGAGAAAGGGTTTATTGCGCTCATTGTGTAGAGGTCTCAGTCCATAACTGGCTCGCTCCACAGCAGGGCAGGGAACATCCTAGAGGAGAAACAACACATGGCAGGCAGCAGGCAGGAAGGCGGTGACGTGGTGAAGAAGCAGCAACTGCAGAAGCCTTCCTTCTGCCCCTGCTCGTCCATCCACTCCCAGGGTGTCACACCCTTGATCAGCACAGCCTTAATCCCAGCGTCACACACTCTAAGTCCAGCCAGCTCTGACAAGCTCCACCTGTGACTGTATGAGGAAGGGGTGACATCTAGACACGGCCATAACAGTGGGGTCATCTCTTCTCTGCCATTCTAGTCTGCCAGCCGTGTCTGCCTTGGACACAGTCGACCACAGACTGCAATCTTGTGCCTAAATAAACCTCTCATCTTTAAGTTGTGTCAGCTGTTTCATCCCAGCAATGAGAAAGAGACTTCAGGCAGGACTTAGTGGGTGACATGTACCTGTTGAGTGCTGAGAAGTAGCCAGATACCCTTTTATTTATTTATTTATTTATTTTAAAAGATACACTTTTAAATGATATGCCATTGACTTCTGCTTTGGGGGTAAGTAAAATAAAAAATGTTTAGACCTCTTAAGACCAAAGATTCAAGAGTTTCTGTAATAACAGTTCTTGTTACAGACCTTTTTTTCCCCCCCCCC
>NDGN011476345.1:0-11939 GCA_002564285.1 Tympanoctomys barrerae
GGGGGGGGAAGGAGGCAAGGAAAGACCTAGGAAAGCCGTGCGTGTGTGAGCAAGGAGACACAACCAGAGGTAGACACACAGGTCCAGAAATAAGAAGAAGAAGAAGAAGGAAAAAAAAAGCCAGGAAAGAAAATCGGGGCAAAGGGCCCGGCAAAGAACCAGCAGGAACACAGAGCTCCAGAGAGCTGCAGATAAACTGATGCTACAGAAAATCAGGGGAAGGGAAGGGACTGCGAGGCAAGCCCCCTCCTCCACCCTCCAGCTGAAGCGCAGCGTGTTTCACTGTAGCTGGAGCAGACTTAGGCCCTTGCTGCCTTGCCCCTTAACGTGTAGATGAGGAAATTGAGGCATAGGGAGGGGAAATGCCACACTGTGAGTTGGTGACAGCAGGGGACTCAGCTAGGATTTCTCCCCATACACACTCCTGTCCCCACTGCAGGGCCTGAGAAACCACCAGGGCTAGCTGTGGACTTGGGCTCTGCTCCCCACAGACTTCTAGCTTGGCCTCCTCAGCATGGCCTGGAGGGCTTGGGATGGTGCTGGATGCTGGCTTGGGGGTACCCACAAGACTGAGACCTGACTGAAATGGGGCAGGTGAGGCTCAGATGAGCAGGTTTACTGACAGACTGGAGGAACTGGGGTGGAGACTCCCCATGTCTCCATTTCTTCATTTGTTGACATGGCCACCATCAGTGAGACCTCACATGAGGTGTGGCTGTTCCTCTCAGAGCCTCCTGTCCTTATCTCCCCATGAAGTGTCATGGCAGATGATCCCTCAGAACAGCTCTAGACTTGGATGTCTGAGTGAGCAGAATGACTGGAATGCAGATCCCCATGCAAAGAAGGGTCAGGAGGTCCTTCACGGGACCCTGGCACAGTCACATGGAGAGATATGGGAGGGGCCCAAAGCCAAGAGACGGCTCAGGTGACAGTTAACCAGAAATGAGGATGCCATCTGCCACATCCTGGGCTGGCCCATCACCACCAGGCACTGCACTTCTCCAAAAGTGTACTAGAAGTGCCACAAACCTGCTCTCCTTCCCATGAGTATTTATGGAGATTCTGCTGGGTGTTTGTTTTGGTGCATTATATTCACTATCTCTAGTCTCTCCCCATCTTGAAAGGGAGGCTTTCTTATGCTTATGCCATTTTATAAATGGAGACACTGAGGCTAACAGCAACACAAGTGCTCAGACAAGCTCACTCAGCTGGGAAGAGGTCAGTCTGTCTGCCTCCCAAGACCCATTCTCTTCTTCATGACTGTTTGAGCCTTGAGTTTTCTATCTATAAAATGGGATAGATCACTATACACCTCTACCTATCCAGGGAGTTGGTTTTAAGGGCTCAAAGGAAGCCACATGTGTGCAAGTGAGAGGATATGCGAGCCTCTGGTGACTAGCTCTCTAGGATTTGGGTTTCTGTAGCAGAGCCTGATGGGAAGGCCTTGAGTTTGGAGTCATTGTCCCTTTTCCTCACCAAAGAAGGTCTTGGATTCTTTGCAGCCATAAGCTGCCCATAACTCAGCCTCAGCCTGTTATAGGCTTTTCCCCTGGCATCTTCTGTCTCACTAGAAGAAAAGTCCCATATTTCCCGCATTCCGAGGGTGGGCAACAAGCTCGCTCTATGTACTATCATGTGTTGGCTCCCAGTCATAATTACTCCAGAAGCTACCTTCCCTAAAGTGCATCTAGATGCACAAGTGGCTTGCGAGACCTGCTTACAGGGTGGGGGATGCTGTGTGTCCAGGACTGCACACACTGACTGCCAAGCCAGACCACTGGATAGATGAGAAGTGATATTAGAAGTGAAAGAGCTTTGGAAAGGGAAAAAAATTCTCTTTGGGGGTAAGGCATTTATTATTAATAATGATGAATCTTGTTCTCACAGCACTTCAGGACTGGCAAGCCCTTTAGAGATCATCTAGCTCAGCCTTCTCATGTTACAGATGAGGAAACTGAGGCCTGGAGAGTAGGAAGGGAGTCACTGAAGGTCACACAGTGAGTGAGGGGAGCAGGGCTCATGCTCCATGTAGCACCTACTGTGTATGAAACAAGAACATCTGTCATGGGGAGAGCCTCTGTAGTGGCTGTGGAGTCCAAGAGTCTGGTCTTTTTCCCGCTCTTTCTCCATCTGTCCTTGTGGAGGGGAACATGGATGGGGCCGTGCTGGTGCAGTATAGGTTTCTGAGTGGCTCCCAGACTTGCAGGCAGGAATCGTCTCCTCTTGCTCTGAATCTGGTTGGATTGTGCCAAAGAACTAGGGGCCCATCACCCTTCTTTCCAAGTGGAAAGGAGTGTCTTGGACCTGCCACAGCTGCTTAAGTCTGGCCTGTCACTGCCTCAGGCTTGCTGTGGCACTTCAGGTCAGTCACTCCTTCTTGTTCCTAGGTTTGTATATCTGTAAGTGGAGGTTTTTGTACCAGGAAATCTCCACACTTCCTTCACATACAACATCTCATTGCCTTCCTGGTCTGTTCATGCCTGCTCCCTGCTTCTCACAAGAATTAAGCACTTCTCTGAAGACTAGGTTGTCAGGAAAGGGACACTAACAGTTGGGATAAGTTGGGGAGAATTTATTATTAGTTATTGCCTTTGTTATAAACACAACACAATTATTTCCCAGCCTATTTCCTACTCCATTCCTCTCCAAGCTCCAAACACATCTGAGAACTTTCATTCTTCGCAGGACTTATTGGCTCCTGTCAACTGGGATGCTGATATCTCTTGGTCTCTCCCATCTGCTGCTTTTTGGGCTCCCATTCAGGCTTCAAGAGCTAGTTCAGAGGCCACTCCTTCCCTTGAAGCATTCCCTCAGTGCCTCCGATTGGAACCTCTGACTACTTTTTGTGTCTACAGACTTCTCTTCAAAGTTCCCACTCAGATGATTACTCTGCCTGTGTCCAGATGAGTGGGCCTGTTAATATTGGTCTTCCCCCTGGCCTGCTGTTTTCTCCAGGGTGGGCAGCCTTCTTCTTCTTGCTGCTCTTCCACTGACCCTGCGCCTCAGAGTTGACCACCTATTCCTGTAGGTCCTCAGTGCACAAATGAAGGCCTTGAAGAATCCTGTGTCCACTGGGTTCAGGACTAGCAGTGTCAGAGGGAGAGGGTCACAGATGGCCAAGTCCCAGGCAGAAGAACTCAGGCACTGCAGATGGACACTTCTGATGCTGAGGGAGAAGGGAGGGCAAAGACAGACAAGAGTGTCCGAAGCTCCAAGGAAGCACAGGACAACAGAGAGGGCACTGAACTGCAGTTGGCCCATTTGGGAGAGCTGCAAGGTCTCTCCAGGCCTCAGCTTCTCTTTTCATATGATGAAAGGGTTAACTTTGTAAATGGGTCTCTTCCCTTTCTGATGTTCTGGGATGCCCCTGAAAGCCCTGTCCCTATCGTTGCTCATGTCAGTGCTCATGCCGCAGCAGCTGAGAATGTGGCTAGAGACCCTGCTGTTCACTGCTTTTCTGCTTTGCTTACAGGACAATTTGGTTAAAAGCTGGGTAGGAGCAGTGAAGTAAGAAGTCTAGATGTGACCCTGAGTCAGACAGGCTGATACTCCACCCTGTGTGACTGGGGCCTTATGTGAAAACTCTTATCTATTCTGTCTGGACACAAGTTCCACAGGGCAGGACCAAGACTTCTTTGTGTCTGGACACCTAGCTCTTAGCACTGCAGCCAGTGCAGAGAAGTGCTCTGCAAACACTCTTTCACCACTGCCAGTCAGTGTGGCTGACTTGAACTGGTTGGCCAGACCCATGGTTCACTGTAGGAAGAGGTACCCAGAGTTGTCCCAGCATCAGAAAGGGGCAGGACTTGGAGAGAAGAACAGGGCTCGGGAGCCACTGAAGCAGAAGGAATAGCCACAGAGCACTATGCCAGGGGCTGTGGTCACAGATGGGTCTGATCCAGTGTGCTATGGATGTGACTGAAGTGTTCCATGGTGTATCTCTATAGGGAGAGAAGTCAGAGATTAGCTTGGCTTTACAGAGCATAACTGGTCCCACTGTGGCCGGCTTGCATTTGTCAAGAGCCGCTGTTTGTTTAACATCTCAAGCCCAGCTCAAACACAAAAGGCAACTGTGAGCAAAGGGAGACTCTGTGGGCCATGGAAGAGAGCCAAGCTGGGAAGCTGGACACCTGGCCCTCTCTGTTCCATCCCCACTGAGCTGTGAGACCTGGGGAGAGGGCTGTCCCTTCTGATTGAATGAGAGCTCAGATTGAAATAGTGAGGCTAAGCCCAGCCCAGGGTCAGCTGTGGATCTACTGCGAGTGAGAGTGGGCAAGACTAGTTCTCATGGAGCTGCTTTGGGGTGGGTGGTCATTAGTATAAAGCTACATACCCCACATCTAGTGACCCCTTTCCCTAGGCAGGACCTCCTAGGTGCCCTCCATCTCTCTAACCATGAATATTAGTTTTCAGTGAACATCTTCAAATTTATGTGTTTGTGGGTCTGCATGGCATTGTAGCTATGACACAGGCCAGTGGTCACCTTGCGTATGTCTGCAGCATTCTCCCCAGCAGGGCATAAAATTGCCCACATCATCCTCTCCCATACTAGTATTTTTCACTTTTCTGATTTTGCCACTTCTATGCCTCCCCATTTTTTTTCTCATCCTGGGTTCCTTTCCCTCTCTTCCTTAAAATATCCTTCCTCCCATACTTTGGTAGGGCAGGACCAAGCCATCTGATCCTGACAGACACAGCCATCTGATCTAAGTCAGGCCATCAAAGGAGCGTCTTCTGCTTGGTTCCAGTGAATGTGTGCATGCGTTTGAGTTTGCGTGTGAGTGTGAGTGTGTGTGTGTGTGTGTGCGCACACAAACAGGAGTATGTGAGCCTTAGAGCTGCAGCACCAGTCCTGGTTTCCTCTCCTTCCCTTACTCTGTCTCCCAAGCCTTCATGTTCCCAGTCTACACTCTACCCGCACTGTTCTCTGTATGCAGTCAAGGATCCCAGGAAACCTTAGGCCTGCCCCCAAGTATCCATGAAGAAGTGAAGGTCTGGTGAGAGGAGCGAGTACTTGGAGCCTTGCAGCACACAGACCACTTCTGGGACTCAGGCCCAGCTCCCCTGACTTCCCAACCCATAGCTACAAAATAAATACCCAAAACTCACCCATCCCATCATAAGGATCAAGTCCCTTATGATTGTTTTCTGTGGAGACTCTGGAGCAGCTGTGGCCTGTCTTTCTGGACAAACACTGCTACTAAAGAAGAAAGAGAGCCCGGAGATGTAGTCAACAGCCTCACAAATCTTGAAATCCTTCTTTGCTGGTTTATGGCTTCTGAGAAGCATGCAGAGGCAGCCTGTTCTCAGCCCCGAACACAATCATTATAATAGCACTTGCAATGATTAATCAGCCAGTGAGTATTGAGTTGTGCCTTGGAGACGCATAGTGCAGTGTGAGTGTCTTGGGGTGGAGGAGAGGGCAAGAGAAGTGACCTGCTCTTGATAAGCAGGCTGGGGTGTCTTTCCTCATGGAGGGCTTCAGGGGCCAGCATGGTGCTCTTTGGTACTGTCATGGCTTCCATAGGGCTGTAATTGTTCCTGCTGGGGGAGGAATTCTAAGTTCTGTGGTCTCAGCTGAGAGACTGTTGAGCTCCAGATAATGCTGAGAGAGAGAAATCGACAAAGAAGAGCAGGTTCTGGGCCTGTCACCCAGATTAATGAGGGGCCTCACCAGCATGATATACGTGGAACAAGTGAGAGAACTTGGATGTTCAGCCTGGAGAAAAGATGCAGGGGACATGTAAGCTGTCACAGGAGGAAGGATTAACCTTGCTTGGTGTGGCCTCTGAAGGGCAGGTGATCTGAGAGGCTGACACAATCAGCCAACAAAGCATTTTTAGCACAACATAAGCTGACCACTGTCCACACCCTGGAAGGAGTGAGCTACCCAGCATGGCAATGAGCTCCAGGTCAAGAGGGCTGTGCAAGTGTAGGTTGTTTGATCTCTTGGTTTGAGGCCATTTTAGGCGGGTTCTAGACACTAGTACTGTGCCTGGCATGTACTAGGTCTGTGAGCAGTGCCTTTGCCTTGTTTGTTAACCATTCTGAGTTTGGGTCTGGCCCAGATGCCCTTTGTGGTTCTACTGGGCTCAATCCAACTCTGAGGGTCAGTCTGTCTATGCAGGGTCTTTGTTTCGCCCAACCTGGAAATGCCCTGGCTTCTGGCCACAGGAAGGGCTGCACTGCAGTTTTCGCTGCTTGGTCTCCTTAGCGCTGCCTTCATTTGGCTCACCGAGAGCAAGCCCAAAGACCACCCACTTCCACCCTCCATGCTGCCACCAGCAAAGACCCAACATGCACAGGTTGGGGTGGGGACCCGGAGGCCCTGGGACTCCAGCAGGGGAAATGGGCCTCTGGTAGGCTAATTACTGGGAGTTGATTCTATTAAGCAGATAGCTTGCTCTCGGCAAAGCAATTATACCTAATCAGCCCCTTGTAGCAGTCCAAGGGGACAGCCGTTTGAGCCAGACACATGCATGAGCAGGGACATCAAAG
The DNA here is from genome assembly GCA_002564285.1 of Tympanoctomys barrerae. Classification (NCBI taxonomy): domain Eukaryota; kingdom Metazoa; phylum Chordata; class Mammalia; order Rodentia; family Octodontidae; genus Tympanoctomys; species Tympanoctomys barrerae. The sequence continues at coordinate 6,499 of NDGN011476345.1, forward strand.
CAGCCCAGGAACAGGCTGGCAGGCTCATCTGAGGGCAAGGCCACTCCCCAAGTGGGGTTCTTAGCTCTTCCAGAGTGTCCCAGATCTTAGGCTGCTGTGTGGGGCAGAGCCACTGGAAGTGTCTCAAAGACTTGGGCTAACACTTGGCTCTTCCACTAAGGAGCTAAATTTCATTAAAGAAGGCACTTCTCCCACTTGTGCCTCACTTTTCCTATCACATGAATAGATGGGATGATAGAAGAAGATCCTTTCCAAGCTTAAAACTCTAGCACCTCCCGGCCGACTGGTTTGGATTCTAATCCAAGTTCCAGTGAGCTGGCTGGTTAGACGAAACATGTGTGAAATCCCCAAACATGGCAGTTTGTCTTGGGGGATCAAATTATTCAGTCAGTGTTTTAAAAACAAATTGACTTAATATAATTTTAAAGTGTATGGATGTCCTGTTGGTATTTTATTTTTTTTTCCCTCTAGAAATTTTATGAAATGTCTTTCTACTCAAAACATTCATGATTTTGCTGACCATAATTCAGTGGGTTCTGGGCCCAGATTTTTCAGGGAAATTAGGTCATGTTAGAGTGTGGAGAAATAAGAAAGAGAGGTTCTGGAAAGGAGGGAGGAACAAGTAGGAGGTGGGAGACCCTGGCCACGGCAGTGGGTGCCTGTCCATGTTACTCACATGGCAATTTGCTTCTCCATAGGAAGAACCTCTTGAAAGGATTTTGGATGCTAGAAGGATGGTGAGGAGGACTTTAAACATCCCAGCTGGTACCAAATGACTGGTGTGACCCACACTCCCAGCATGGCAGTGCGGAGGAAGGGACAAGAAGGCAAGAGATCTTTGCAGTGGCAGCCTCTCTGAGCTATGACCAAGGACACTAGGACAACAGTCTCGACAGAGCCTGCCCCATGTACAGCCAGAAAGATTCTAATGAGGTAGTGAATGTAAAATGAAGATATGATTCCATCCCAAGGTGGAGATGTTGTTGGCAGCTGCTGCCCAGGGCCCTGCATAGCCTGAAACTTCTCTCTGTGCTGATTTTCATGTCTGTGGCTTTGGGAGCAGGGTAGCCTTGCTGGAGTGGACTGCAGGGCCACCTGTCTTCCACCTCCTCTGTCCTTGATGATGTCAGACAGTTGGTGCCCATGGGATTAGATGAGAGCCTTGGGCTGTCCTCTGAGAGGAACCCTGGCATTGAGTGGTAACTGGTGGTAACTGGTGGCCTTGTTGGGCCACAAACATCAAGGGCTTATGAAGGTGGAGACAGGTGGTGAGACACAACCTTGACTTGGGACAGGGGTGGAGAACAATCCACATTCCTGGCTTGGGCTCAGTGGAGAAGAGGAGGGAGACAAGATGCAGCCCGGGGCCCTGAGGCAAGCCTGGATTATTCTGTTTTTCAGTCCAACATTGATCATTTGCAAGAGGAGGCTGTAGAGAAGGACACAGTTTGTTTGCCATCTTCTGGGGGTGACAGGAGAGAGGGCTAGGCTGGGAGGGTGCTGGGAAGCCTTGAGTGCCAGCCAAAAATATGTATTGCTACATGGGTGTGAAGGGGACATTCAAGGTGCCCAGCAGCAGTGTCACAGGATGAGATCACAGCTTCACTGGTTTTGCCTGATCCATGGAGCCAGGCGTGAGTCCCATTTTTCCAGCCTCATCGCTGTTGCTTCTCTTAGGGACCTTTGCCTCTGCCACTCTCTATTCTTCATGTTTCCCTCCAAATGCACCAGGCTCCCAGGCCCTTTCTTGTCTTTATGACACACACACACACACACACACACACACACACACGATACCAGGCACATATGTGAATGTACTTAGCACTCCCAGCAACTCTAGGAATCATATCATTCCTAATTTATAGGTATAAAAACTGAGGCTCCCCGTAAAGCAACTTGTCTAAGCTCTTACAGTTAGATAGACACAGGATTGAAACCAAGATCGGCCTGCTTCCTGCCTGTTTTCCTTTGCCATGCTTCCTCTCTAGAAAATGACAGGGTGGAGCCAGGCAATAGCAGGGGAATAAAACAGAAGGTGCTGTCAACACTGGGCTGCACATAGTTAGAGCTTAGAAAAATACTGTCACACGAATGAATGAGTAGCTCAGAAGAGAAGGTGGGGTGTTGAGCCAGGACTCAGCACCTGGGTTTACCTCAGAGGAACACATTGACTTTGAGTAGGAAGTTGAGCGGAGATGTGGGCAAGGTTCAGTGAGTCTAGCACACAAAAGGGCTGGGAAAGAGGACTGTCAGTGAACAGATGGGGTCCCATCTGAGGTGGAGGTGGGGGGGCAGAGCTATGCAAGGCCCAGCCCTGGCATAGGGACTTAGAAGGTCTCCATATCTGTACATAAAGGAAAGGGTGCTATGGAGCTTGAAGTTGGGTGCCTGGGAGAAGGAAGACATCTCTAGGCACCCAGAAATTGTGAGGGGAAAGAGCCATCCAAACAATTGGACGAGGGTTGGTCATCGCTTTGAGGCAGATGGGGGTGGGGTGGGGACCCAGGCTCTGAGCTGCACAGATCAACAATGATGCGGAGACAGTGCGGTCCAGTAATGCATGGAAAGCACAGCATGTCAGCGAGACAGAGGTCAGCTGGGAGGCAGTGCTCAGGCGGAAGGGCACAGTGCCGTCAGGGAGATGGAAAAAGTGATGTCGTTAAAGAACAATGTGCGCCAAAGGAATGAGCTGTAACTGGCGGGATCTGAAAGGACAAGCGGGAAAACGGCTGCCAGAGGCCCAGGGGTGTCTGCTGATGGGCTGACACTGTCCTGGAGCGCCAAGCCCCAGGCTAAAAGGCAGTTTCCCCATAGGCTCCATGGTCCTCTTCTGCTCCCTAATACCCTGCCATACAAACCCCCTGGTCTATTAATAACTGCTTGAGGAATTGAGCCATGACAGCCTCCTGGCCAGAGAATGCTGCCCTGTTTCTCCAGAGCAGATCAAAGGAGGCAGCATAAGGCAGAGGACGAGCGCAAGTTCTGGGCCTGCATCACTGGATAGGTCCTGCTCTTTCCCAGCACATAGTTGAGGCTGTGGTTGTTCCTACTCAGGGGATTGGGAGGACTAAATGAGACAAGGGAAGACACAGTCCCTTAGGTCAGACTGGCACATCATGGCCCTCTGTCCCTCCTTCCTTGATAAAAGGCGGGAAAAGCCAGCTTCACATCAGAGCCCAGGAAAGGAGCCATTCCCCTTGATCTGATTGGGAAAAGGGACTTCCAGGGCCCAGCCTGGGCTGGGTGGTTTGAGGAAGAGCTGAGCTTATCGGAGGGAAGCAAGAGACTCAGGAGGCACCCCAAAGTTTAGAGTTTGCAAACAGTGGCAAAGAAAGCTGCGTGGGGTGGGGGAGCCCAGCTGGGCTAGAGTCCCACTTAAGAGTTGAGGAAAGGTAGGCTCAGAGAAGGCAAGGGCCCAGTCTAATGTGATGCAGGCCCTTAGGCTTGAGCTAGTTCCATTCCTATTGCCAAGTTTCCCACTGAGAAAAATTCCCAAGTAGCAAAGATGATGGTGAAGATCCTGGTAACAGCTGAGGCATGAGGTGGAGCAGATATCTATGCTGACCTTGGGAATCTGGTGGGACTGGAACTTGTACTTTTGTTTTCGTGATTTCTGGGACTACATTTGGCTCTAGGTAGAGCTCTACTCACCTCATGCGACCCTATAGAGTGTAGGTTTCTCACCTGGGTTTTGGGGTGAGGGAGCTGGTAGGTTGAGGTCTGAAGTTCCAGGGGAGAGCTGATCTCCAGTGACTTGACTTGAAGGTACAAGTAGCCACATCAAACTCTCTGTCCATTTGCTAAGGGAGTTGCTAGAAATATGCTCTCCTGTTTGCATTGACACTTGGTTTCCAGAGCTTATCCAGTGCAATGTGGTTGTGATGTCATCCCTACACGTCTAAGGTTCACACCATCAGTAGACAGGAGGCAGAACACCTGGCTTGCCCCCCCAAACGCACAGCACCCTGTGCAGTTTCCTCCTCTCTCTCCCCTGCACACACTTCCAGGCCCATCCAGAGGCTTGGATGTCCCTTAACCGCCAGGACAGGTCTCCTTGACAACTTAAACTGTAAATCCTGATTCCTGTCCCAATGTCTTTGCCCTTTTGCTCTTAGGTTGAGGGAAACTTATCTCCAAGAGTGGGAAAAAGGACAGAAGAGGAAACTTCAGGTCTCATACAGACAGGGAAACTGAGGTACAGTGTTGGCCTGAGCCAGGCAAGGCTCCAGGCAACCCTGTCACCCTAGAGCTGTGGGGACAGGGAGCAGGCTGAGAGAAACACTGTTCTGTTTTCTTAAGCTCCCAGCTGGGACTGGGAACACCAAATCCTCTTTGAATAAAACAGAAAAGGGATTAAAAAAATCAAGACACCAACCTTCTGAAACAGGACCCCCCCATATAGAGATTAACTTCTTTCCTAAGCTTTATTTTTTCATTTCTATAAACATCTTAATTCATGCCGACATCACAGCCAGCCTGAATTACAGACGGATGGAGCTGAATGGCCTGGTCTCTGCCATACGCATAGACATGTGCACAGGTGCCTGTGTTTACTCTCTCTCTCTCTCTCTCTCTCTCTCTCTCTCTCTCTCTGTCACACACACACACACACACACACACACACACACACACACACACACCTGGAGCTGCCCACAGAGCCAGAGCCACAGAGGAGGAGCAAGGAGCCAGGATCTATTTCTAGCTCAGCTACTGAACCCTGGACCTTGGCTTCCTCATGTGGAGAAGGGCTGGTTGGAGAAGGTGATGCTAATACTCTTGCCAGCCCGCCCTGCAGAGCTGCTCTTCCTGTGCGGACAGGTGCTCTTCCTGATTTCCCACCTGCCCTCACCCCTGGCTTCTCTATGACCTGCCCTGTTTCTGTCAGGGTCTCCTGACAGACCTCTGGCCGGGGACACAAACATGATGGAGGAGGGAAGTCTCTGCACTGTTTCAAGCAGGGTCAGGGCTGCTTCTGTGGTTCTTTTGGCTCTGCAGTTCAGGATCATCACATGCAATGCCCCTATGCTGCCCTGGACACACAGTAGGGGCATCTTCCAGTCCACTCTTTCCCTTTCTGCCACTCTTTCTTTTAAATGTACTTCTCTGTTCGTCTGCTTCAGTCCCTGAAGCAACTATGCTATATTTTCTAGTTTCTGGTTCTGCTCAGTCCTACATCATGTTGCTCCAGTCAGAACCCTCCAATGGTTTCTACTGCATTCAGGGTGGAGATAGGATGGCCTTCATTGCCTGTAGGTCCTGATGGAGTCAGCTGTTCCCACTTTCCTACGCTGGCTTCCAGGCCCACCTGCCTGCCCTGCCCTCTGGCTTTTGGAGTCCCACCCCCACTATACTTCTTCCATCTTGGCTCCCAGGGAAACTACCCCTTCTAGTGGTCCCTTCTCCAAGAGTCCTCAATGACACCAGAAAGGGTTCACTCCTTC